>QANZ01027813.1:0-11020 GCA_003254925.1 Chamaecrista fasciculata | reverse complement strand
AATAAAAATAAAAAAACGAAAATGACTTGAGATCAATAATATAATATAAGTCCAAATAGAGATGTTATTTATGATAATTCAAATGTAAATTGTTGTCAAATAATAAAAGACAGAATTATAAAAACAGAACGAACCATAAATGACAGAAATATAAGAGACAGAATTTAAAAATGCAAAATAAATAAACTAATCCTAGAATGCAATAAACTAAACTTAGACTATTCCCTATGGTGTTCTAGATATTGTAGATAGGATAATTCTTTAACTTCTTCAATCGATCTTGAAGATGGTCGATTTTTGCTTCGAGCTCTTTTATCTTTTTGGCGAGGCCATCCTTATCAAGGAGTGAGGACATATCCTTCGGACTTGGAGAATGGCGAGAAGTGTTTGCTTCAGGTTCTTTTCCATAGACGAGGCAACCATGAGGGTAGTGAGGGACGTTTTCCTCAGGGTCTGCCTCGGAATCGTCATCCGAGATAGTAATATAGAACACGTGTTTCTCAGCGTCAGTATTTTCTAAGCGTTGATGATCATTCGGAGGACAGTTTTCCTGAGTACTCTTGAATTGGTCCATATTTACAGATCAATAATTATAATTAATATTATAATTATCGGGAATCTATAAAACTCTACGATAAACTATCTAGACACTACAAACTCATCTCAAATCACCTCAAAACTTTATCGCGCAAACAAAATTATAATTTGGGGTTGCGCCGTCATGTTGCGCCGCCGGCGCAAAATATTTTGCAAAGCTTTTCAAAAATTTTGACAGTGAGGCCCCAAATTACCCTTTTGTTGGCAGAGAGAAGTCCTAAAGTCGACTTTGAGAGAAGATCCTATCCTAGAAGTTCCTAGCGAATTTACGAAAGACCGTAAAGGCTTACCTTGGATTTGAAGGAAGGCTTTGAAAAGAGAATGATTTTCAGCTCTCAAGAGACTGCTCTAGGAGCTTTTGAAGTGAAAAAAGCGTTTTGAGAGTTGTGAGAGGCCTAGAGGTTTGAAGGGGTATTTATAGGGTGAAAATCTAAGATATTCTACTCTGTACGTCAAATTCGCGCGATTTAAAATCTAAATTTAAATCAGATTTGGTAGAGTTTAATCACGATTAAACTCTCCAAATAATTTGACTTTGGGCCACCAAGTGCGCCGCCGGCGCAGGTGCCGGCGCAGAATTAAAAATTAAAAATTTTTATTTCTGTCGCTTGGCTACTAGACTCTAACTAAATTTTTAAACTAAAACTAAGAATAAAAATACTAAGAATGAAAATGCTAGGATTTGTCTAATACAAATCCTAGGGTCCTAAACTACGAATAAGGGTTTGGGATAACCCTCTTCTTCCCCCACACTTACGCAGAAACCGTGTAAGTGGGAAGAAGGTATCGCGAAATATCTTCAGGGTGGCCTGAAGGTTTCGTGGTGAATTTTTACGAAGTATCCGTCTATCCTTCGCTTGGCAGAGATCCTTTGTCCACATCGGTTGCCATCCTTGTCTTTGAAGAGTGTGGCTCGGATAGGGTTTCGTACCATCTTCCTATTTTTAAGGTTTTTAAGTTTTATGCGTGGCCGATATCTAGTTTTCTTATTTATCCTAAACCGACTTGTCTTATGATGTTTAGTCTTATAATAGTAGTCTCGCATAAAAAGATGATAAATTGCATATTTGTTTGCGAGCATACAATTTTGTGTGATCCCTGCGTCATCAATGAATGATTCAATGGGCTGATCCAAGTCCTTGATTGTTATTCCTTTGCGCTTCGGATCGAGCACCTTGTTTATTCCTATGAAGTCCACATGAATCCTTTCGGTTGCGTTCTTGCACACGACATCTACATCATGGAGCCATTCTTCAATACTTAGGCATTCAGCACGTATGCCTAAGTTCTTGCACGAACACATGGAGGCTAGGGTCCTCGGCTTGTAACTGTCTACGAGTAGGCAATCGAAGTGTGCTGCTCCTATCTCCTTGTCTGCAAAATTAGAAACACTATAGCACGGGGCTATAGTTGGGGTATTTTTGTGGCGTACAGGCTGCCACACAACCTTACGCTTGGAAATATTTTCTTTGGGTGCTGGTTTCTCTTTTACTTTGGAAGTTACGAGGTCTTCCTCCTCTTCCTCGAAGAGTGAACTAATGTTCATGTCTTCAAGGTCTGTTTCTGGTATATATGCAAGTCAGGATCAGGAGGTTCTAAATTTAAAAGAGTTTCAAATTCGAGATCCTCCTTTTTAGGTTTTTCTCCTAGAGTTTTATTAGATGTACAAATGCTTCGTGTTTCTAACACGGAGTATTCGTCGGATTTCTCCGATTCGTACATCGTAACTGTGACGTTTTGATGTCCATTTTCCATAGTGATCTTTCCATCCTTCATGCTAATATTGACATTAGCGGTCCGTAAGAAAGGTCTTCCAAAGATTATGGTGTAATTGGTAGCTCTATTGCTACCGGTGTCTAGAACATAGAAGTCAGCAGGAAAGATTAGACCTTTCACCTTGACTAGGGCATCTTCCACTATTCCTAGGGGACGTCTGTTGCTTTTGTCGGCTAATTGCAGGATCAACCCTGTGTCCTTAAGTCCGTCCATATTCAAAGAATCATAGACTGACTTGGGCATAACGTTGATGGCTGCTCCTAAGTCCAACAATGCTCCATTGACTACGGCTTTTCCTATCATGCAAGGGATGGTGAATGAACCAGGATCCTTGCGGTTTATAGGTATCTTAGGGTTTAGAAGGGCTGAAATGGTAGGACTTAGTTGAAGTTTCTTTTGGGATGTTTTCTTTTTCTCAACTAAGTTTTTAAATACCTTGGTATACCTAGAGACTTTCCTAACCAAATCTAATAAGGGGGCGTTGACTTTTAGTTTCCCTAATAAGTCTTCTATCTCCTTATCCTTTTTATCCCCTAGTTGTTCCTTAGTCATTACATGAGAGCTTGGAAACGGCAGGTCTTCTACCTTAGTTTCCACCTTAGTTTCCAGTTTGTTCACAACAGGAGTTTTTGTCTTTTCCTTCTTATAGTTGAAACCAAAGAAGAATTGGGCATACCTAGGTGCTTTTCTATTATGGCCTTAAAGTTTTCTCCACCTTTGATCTCTATGACCATCTCTTCAGGCTCAGGTTCTTCTAGGGTTTGCACTAATGTTTATTGAGCAGGGTTTCCTATAGGTTCGGTTTCTCTAGTGGTAATGACATGAACTGCCTTAGAACTTCTAGGGGCACTTATGTTATTTACTCTAACATCGGTTGCTCGAACTACTTCTTGTTCAAGATCATCGTGCTTCCTTTTCACGATTTCCATCTCCTTAGAAAGAAAATCGATCCTTTCTCCCAAATCATCGAATTTCTTCGAAGTTCGAGCTTCGGATTCTTCAAACTTCCTAATGAGAAGTTGAGTGTCAGTTTCGGTTGAAGATAAGTTTTGTCTTTGAGGGACTGGGTTATTAAAGTTTTGGTTTTGGAAATAGTTTCCAGTCCTAAATCTATTATCAAATCTTCTAGGAAATTGACTAGGGCCTTGTTGATACATGGCCAAAACTTCCTCGGGTTGATGGGGACATTCCCTACTTCCATGTTGATATGAATCGCACAGGGAGCAAGGTGCGGTCACAAGAGCGACCTTTCTTGGCGAAGTGGCTAACTTGGCATTCATCTCCTTTACAACTATAGCTAGAATGTCCATGTCTGATGCCAATTTCTCTATCATTGGGTCTGACTCATTGTTCCCTTGACAGCACGGGTTCGTCTTCTTCGATTTTCTCGCTTGAGGGCGACTTCCTTGATTAGCTCCCATGTGGTCTCGACTTCCAACTTTGTAATGGATCCATTAGACGCAACATCAATGTAATTAGCCTCGTCGTCTAGGAGTCCACTACAGAAGTACTCCACTATCTGCTCCTCAGTGTACTGGTGATTAGGACACTTTACTAAAAGGTCCTAGTATCTAGTTAGGTATTTGAGTAACGTTTCGTTATCTCGTTGTTCTATGGCTGAGATTTGCTGTTTAGCGGCAGATGCTTTCGCTCTCGTTGTTCTACTTGAGGCATTCCTCAAGTATCTACCTACTTAGTTACTCATGCTCTAAGATGAGAAGGCTATAACTTCTATTCTTGAGGGTTGTCACGATTTAATATATCTTAATGAGTCAAAACAATACTTGAGAGAAAACCCTAGAGATGGACTATCATAGTTCATTCATTATAAAGATTAGATAATAAATATGCATTTACTTTTCTATGTTTAGAACATGCATTTAAACTATAAACACAATCAATCAAACAATAGAGAGGATACAAGTTAGGATAGGTAACTCATCCAAGACTGGATTCATGAGCTATTTGCCAAAGCTCTTCGGGACAATCTATATTATTGTCACATCAGAACAATAAACAAACATATATATATATATCAATGGCGCTCCTAATATGCAAATAAGATATCGTAAACCACCCTTTAGCAAACCCTAAAGAGCTACTTCGTTAATCGTGAGAGAGACAGACTCCGGGAATGTCAAGGTCCCATTACTTTAACAAAATATGATCTACTACTTATATATAACGAACTTTAACAAGTACACTTGAAAGAGTTAGTCATACTTCATAAATGCAACATCAACATCTGGACTTAACAACGAAACATGGTGAACTCAAGTCACATCCTTGAGGCATTCCTCAAGTATCTACCTACTTAGTTACTCATGCTCTAAGATGAAAATGTTGGGAAATCCCCAAGGAAACACGCAGCGGAAGAAACGTAAATTAAAAAAACTTGCGCCCCCGAGGAAAACCCACCCTGAGATCCGCTAGCTGCATTTAAAACCAGATACGAAAAGTGTTATACCTCAAGCTTTCAATCGGATTGGTGATACTAGGCGAGTCTAGAAGTCCGTCTCCACATCCTTCCTCTACCAGTGATCCACACGAACAGTTTCCCGAACACGAGGTGCTAGCCCTCACGCCTCTTTCTCCAAAGAGACTCGGGATCCATTCTACAGTTTATGAATTCAGGAACTCTTTCTCTGAACTCCAGGTGGATGGCGCCAATGAGAAGAGACAACAACAAAAATACTTTTGTTCTTCTCCTTCTCTAAAAACCCTTAGAACCCACAACTTTTGATAACTCTTCTAACCCCTTAGAAGAAAATCAACTTCTCTCTCTAGGAAGGTGGGTGGCGAATTTTCTCTCTCAACAAGGAGGAAAGTCGACTTTGCTAGGCAAAACTAGGGTTTTCTCAATTGTGCAACAATTGGCATGACTTGTGTTGTGTTATGGAGCTAGGCGACTTATACCTCTTATATTTACTAAAATTACACTAATTTTATAAATATAAAATCCATGATATTCTGATAATATCATATTTTAAGACTTGAATATCTAATTAAAATATTCCTGGAATATCTTAATTCAAATTCAAATCCCTATCTTAGAAAATCAAATGGGAGATCAAATCTCCCCAATGGGACCCACTAAGATAGGCGCCTAGTTGCTCACATATTTAGGGAATTTTATAAATCAAAAACAACTCCTAAAATTAAGGAGTCATAACCAACTTATTTTATCCCAAGGTTTTTGAATTAAAATATTACAATAATATCTTTAATTCAAATTTTGAATTCTGAATTTAGATTCATTATTGAATTAAAATATTACCCCAATATCTTAATTCAAATCTAGAATCTCAAATTCAAATTCAAATTCATGACTTAAATTAATAAAACATTTTTATTAATTAAATCACCTATAAATGAGGCGCCATCCTCAAACAGATATTACGGAATTTTATAAATCAATAATCTCCTAACTTTTAGGAATTATTTAATTTATTATTTCCCAATATTTAAATTGTAAATAATTAATCTCTATTAATCATTTAACAATTATTTAAACTGCAGAAAATTTAAGACAAGACATAATGTCCCAGACATTTTCTCTGTGTCTTAAATTAGGCCACGGAGTGACCCACGAATTACCCTAATTCGTGTCCCTTAAAAGGCGTGTTCTAATCCTGCTCGTGTGTGACCCAGCAGGCCCCACGTGAAGTTGGCAGTAGGTCATCCCTATGTCCTACAAGTCGTGAGCGGACTCTAGCAAGCCATCGCGACTACCCAAAACACGTGAGTTGATCGATCGTTACCAAAACCGATTTTAACCTTTGTACCTCCTAGGCACCGACCCTATTGTTCTGCGATATCTTGGTCATGGATCAGGCACGGGAAAGTCATCCATGATCCAAACCTTTACTTTCTCGATTTCCTTGAGTAAGTCCCATATACTAGCGTGGCCACGCATTTTCCTGGACAGACTCATCGAGGGCGCCAGTAAGATATCTCCCATCTAATGGGGAACAAAATCCCAGTCTTGGTCAGTCCACATTCCTCAGCAAAGCAATCAACCAGACCCGTACTTAGCCCTTATGGCTACCCTGCTACGGGCAATGTTAGACTAAGCCAAAGTCTGACAACTGCAACGCCAGAATAATGATGACCTCAGGTCTAAGGCGTCGTGACAGGTGTACAAGAGAGGCAAGCTGATGACTAAACCCATGCAGGACTCTCCGGGTCAGTCCAGCAACTCGTAACCCTTTACGTAATTGCACCATGACTCTCATTCCAGCATCTAGTGCGTGCATCTCTATGCACTGAGGTCATGCTGATCTTAGTTCATTTTCGTTCCCACGAAAACAATCGATCAGGGACAGATTTAGATTAATTATCATGTAATTAATCACGGACGTAATCACAGTAAATATGCTAATAATGTGAAAACCATTAATTTATCTCTATAAATTAATCCATATGTTCATAACATACATAAAAAAGGATTGGCCCTAGGGCACAATTCCTATCAGAAAACTATTCTACAGAGAGAATTGGAGTTTTCTTCGTGAATTGGTGCTCTGAGCGTAGAATGATGACCTCTATTTATAGTGTGGAGTAGTGTGCTTGATCCGCAATTCAAGGGGAAAATTTCACCTCTGGGCCGTGGGCTTGATTCCAATTTGAGCCGTTGGCTCAAAGAGGCGGCGCAGATCCAAAGTCTTCTAAAGCTTATCTGGTGACGTCATATTCCAGAATATTCCTGAGCCGTGTGAATCCCGTGTCTGGGCCGGCGGCCCACGTGGCGGCGTAGAGATATTTTGTGCTCAACGCGGTCTTCTAAAATATTCTAATATTTCCCTCTTGGTTTGGCCCTGTTTGGATATCTGAAACACTGAATAAACCATTAAGTAGCACCTATTTATAAAATACAATAAATAACGCTAATTAACTCATTTTATCCACTTTATTCCACCATACCTTAGTGTTGTCCTTAGCATATTAATTGGTCTAATTCTAATATATTATTATTATAAACATACCAAAAGAAGGCCAAATAACTTGTTCACTTTTTGGCTGATCAGTGGTAAAACTTTAAAGTTTGAAAAATGGTCCCTATGAATGATTTTGATGGTTTTCCTGAACTAAACGAGTTTCTATCAAGTTATGGAGAATTTCCAAACTATAATCTTGTTTAAGAAGTAAAGATTTGATTTGAACATCATGGTTAGTATTGGAAAGTAAGGATTTTAACTTTGTTATATTTGGCATGTTAATAATAAACCTTTTGGAAAACTAGGTCATTGATAAAGTATTTGTTAAAGCTCCGAAATATTAACCCAAGTTCTTCTAGAGTTAGATTGGTGTCATATACTTGGTGTGGTACTGAAGTTGTTCTTATTAAGCTTGAGAATGCTTATGAAATATGGAAGCTAGGTGTAAGAGTCACTTGGTAAGTTATATGTCAAAGTATTCTAATAGGGNAATCATGAAAATTCTAGTATTGACGTGTTTCGTAAGGGGATCTAATGAAATTAAAAAAGTAGGACTCATTTCATTTCAAGAATCCCCAGTTCCATTCTGTTTTTTCTTTTAGATACTTTACTTTATCGGAAAAAAAGAAAGAGTAATAAGAAATGACATTTTTATGTTCGATCTTGTTTCAATAACAAGTATTTTTTTAGGTTAAATAAATCATTTTTTCCGGGATTCATGGGAACAAAAAAGGCCCGGCTAGGTACTGACCTGGCCGAGCTGAAAAACAAGTATTTTAAATTTATTAGATTCTAAATTTATTAGATTCTAAATTTATTAGATTCTAAATACTAATTCTTATTATCTAATTATTTCTTATTATCTAAATCTATCTATTAATCTATTAATATATATAATTATATAATTTAATATATATTAATTTATTAATATATATTAATTTAGAATTGAATATATAATATTAATAGATTCTAAATATATTAATTTTAATTAATTTAATTAAAATTAATATATTTTAATTAATTTATTAATTATATTTAATATTTAATTATATATAAATATAGAAATCCAAATAAATATAATAAAATATAAAATATATATAAATTTAGAATATAAGATATAAAATAGAAAGAAGGGCCTTTTTCAATTGGGGAGAGATGGCTGAGTGGACTAAAGCGTCGGATTGCTAATCCGTTGTACGAATTTTTCGTACCGAGGGTTCGAATCCCTCTCTTTCCGTTTCCGTCGATTATTTGGTATTTTATTTACCTTTTGAATTTATAGAATAGAGCGGAGACTCCTTGTTTGTTTGATTTTTGATTTCTATTAACAATTCACTTTTATTATTTCTTATTTAATAATAAGAACATTTCAAAATCAAGCACAAGCAAGGAAAACACAGAAAACAAAAAAAATCAGATTTTTTATTCTTCACGTCCCGGATTACGTCCTGGATCGTTAGATAGGAATCCGAAGATGAAAAGAGAAACAAAGAATATCACTACTGTGTAAACAAATAGTTTTAGAGTAAGCATTACAAAATCTCCAAGATCATTAAAAAAAAGAAAGAGAATAGATTCTCCTACTACACATTATGTTTCTTTTGATACTAAGAAATGAAGTGATTTCGAGAAATAGAAAAAACTTTTCAGAAATTTATTTGTAATAAGATTCGATTCTTTTATTACCAAAAATTTTCTTTCATATCCATAATTAGATATTGGTGGGGGACTCATAATAGGATTTTTCAATGGAAAAAATGTAAGAATGAGATGTCGAGATTTTTCTTGTCTAGAAAAAAATTTCAATATTTGAATCGAGGATTCACACTGTAAGACTTATTTGATCTTATAAATTGTTAAAATGTTCGAAGTTTTTTTTATGAATTTTTCTAGGACAGTATTCAAATTAAAGATCTCATCGAAAACTTACAGCAGCTTGCCAAACAAAAGCTAAGAGAAAAAAGAGTAGAGGTATTACTGGCATAATATCTACAATTGGATTCAAAAAAGCGTAGGCTTCAGGTAATTTCGCGAAGAAAAAACTACTTGAATAAAGGGCCGAGTTAATACAAATACAGACCAAACTAAAGATATTAAGCATAACAAACGTTTTGTTCTTTAAGATAATTGTATTTTTTCTTTTTGTGAGTTAAATTAATTCAAATTAAGTTAATATTTTTATTATTTATTAATATATTCTGAATTTGATAATAAATGAATTATTCATTTTTTTCGTTTTTTTTTTATTTTCTTTCATTTATGATTTATACTATTTATAAATATCTGTAAACAATAGAATATTAAAAAATTTCAAATCAAAAATAAAAAATCAAATAAAAAAAGTAGACCCCAAAAATCCTTCTTTGATTTCAACTTATCTAATTCAAAATGTTTCCATTCTGAAATAAAAAAGANGAAAGAGAATTGGACCTGCACCTGATAATATTAGTACTTCCCAATCAATCTTGATAATCAAGAACAGTTCTTGATTATTCAAGAATCATAGATAGAGTTCCCGTATTCACTTGGGAAGAAGTGAAGGAGGCTAGCACCTAGGCATCTGCCAAACTGCTCGTGTGGATCACCGGTAGAGGAAGGACACTCAGTGGACTTCTCAAATTCGCGAACACGATAAGTCACCGATTGAAACTAGGTAAACATCCCTTTTCTTATCTGGTACAAACATAGTTAGTGGATCCTGGAAGGAATCACAGAGTTAGCCTTTTAGTTTTATTCGAGTTTTAGTTCAAAAATTTTTAATTTCTTCCGCTGCGCTCCCTCTGTGATTTCCCAACATTTAGGTCATTGTGCGTGACCTTGAGGTGAGTATCCTCTCTATTCTAGAACTTGTTTTATCATGCCTATGTGAAATATTTGATACATATTGTTTTTGGCAAGGTTAAAGTTTTGTGAAAGTATGATTGAAAAGCTTATTTGAGACTTATGTGCTTGATATCATATCTTGACAAATATTATGATGAAAATGAGATCTGATGTTGTTTGAAAAATGGTTTTTGGCTGGTGGGTGAGTCGTTGGGACTTTTGGGTACGTACCAACCAGGCTTTCGGTCCCGGAGTCACCCATCTGTTGCCCAGGATGTGAGGTGGGCATGGTTCTAGACTTTCGGGGACGTGCCACGAGTAGACTGCCTCCAACCTTAGAGGTGGGGAGTTACTCGTTCTCGCAGGATAGGCCTTTTGTAGGACCTTCGATCTCAATCACCAGTAACGGGGGCGCCACCCATGGGTTTTACAATAAAATGTATCTTAGATTTGAGAAATGATTTTGAACGATTACAAGGATTTGAAATTTATGAAATTTTTGTTTGATGTGAAAGTATGTGATTTATATGATCATTCGAATTGTGATTTGTATTATGAGATTCGACTATATGATGACTTTGACTATGAAAAGTGATGATAAAGATACAAGATTTGTTTATATGTTTTGGAAATATGATTGTACTATGTGCATGCATTATTATTTTGAAAACTAGTGGAGATACCTTGCCCTCCACGACTAGAATAGGTTGGATTACTCACTGAGTATCTTGACTCACCCTGTTGTTTACCATTTTCAGTTTTAGGTGGCAGGAACAATTTACTAGTGTTGTCTAGACCTTCTTGGAGTTCCACATACATGTTAGTGTGGATAATACGATGTGATTATATGATTCTGATATGTTTGTCTTATGTATTTGACTCTAGAA
>QANZ01027811.1:31673-44028 GCA_003254925.1 Chamaecrista fasciculata | reverse complement strand
AAATTTTAATTTCCTTCCGCTGCGCTCCCTCTGTGATTTCCCAATAGACATAATGTCCCAGACATTTCTTCTGTGTCTTAAATTGTGCCACCGGAGTGACCACGAATTAACCCTAATTCGTGTCCCTTCAAGCGGTGTTCTAATCCTGCTCGTGTGTGACCCAGCAGGCCCCACGTGAAGTTGGTCAGTAGGTCATCCCTATGTCCTACAAGTCGTGAGCGGACTCTAGCAAGCCATCGCGACTACCCAAAACATGTGAGTAATCGTTTTTACCAAAACCGATTTAACCTTAGTACCTCCTTGGCACCGACCCTATTGTTCTATGATATCTTGGTTATGGATCAGGCACGGGAAAGTCATCCATGATCCAAACCTTTACTTTCTCGATCTTCTTGAGTAAGTCCCAATATACTGAGTGGCCACTCTTTTCCTGGACAGACTCATCGAGGGCGCCAGTAAGATATCTCCCAACTTAATGGGGAACAAAATCCCAATTTTGGTCAGTCCACATTCCTCAGCACGGCAATCAACCAAACCCGTACTTAGCCCTTATGGCAACCCTGCTACGGGCTACGTTAGACTAAGCCAAAGTCTGACAACTGCAACGCCGGAATAATGATGACCTTAGGTCTAAGGCGTTGTGACAGGCGTACAAGAGAGGCAAGTTGATGACTAAACCCATGCAGGACTCTCCGGGTCAGTCCAGCAACTCGTAACCCCTTACGTAATTGCACCATGACTCTCGTTTCAGCATCTAGTGCGTGCATCCCTATGCACCGAGGTCATGCTGGTCTTAGTTCATTTCAAGTTCCCACTTGAATGAGCGACCAGGGACAAATTTAGATTAATTATCTCATAATTAATCACGGACTGTTATCATAGTAAACATGTTAATAATATGATAACCATTAATTTATCTCCATAAATTAATTGATATCTTCACAACATATCTATAAGATGATTGGCCCTAGGGCACAATCTCCAACAGACATCACCTCTGTCAATCATCTCTCTAACAAGGTGATAACGTCTGAGTATATGTTTAGTCCTTCGGTGGGATCGGGGCTCCTTGGCTTGTGCAGTAGCACCACTATTGTCACAATACAAGGTTATAGGATCAGTAATGGTCGGAACCACACCAAGCTCAGTAATGAACTTCCTAATCCACACAGCCTCCTTCGTTGCATCTGATGCTGCTATATACTCAGCTCCGTTGTAGAATCAGCAATCGTTGTCTACTTGGAACTTTTCCAACTCACGCTGCCACCGTTCAAGAGAAACACGTATCCTGACTGCGATTTAAAATCATCTTGGTTGGTTTGAAAACTGGCATCTGTGTAACCAATTACACATAGCTCCTCATCAGTTCCACCATAAACCAAGAATTCATTCTTAGTCCTTCTCAAGTACTTAAGGATGTTTTTGACAGCGGTCCAACGATCCTCACCAGGGTCTTGTCAGAACCGGCTCACCATACTCAGGGCAAATGACACATCTGGTCGAGTACACAACATGGCATACATGATGGATCTTATTGCCGAAGCATAAGGGATGCCACTCATGCGCCCTCGCTCATCAAGTGTCTTGGGACACTGATTCTTGGTCAGGACTAAACCATTATTCATCGGTATGAATCCCTTTTGGAATCTTGCATACTGAACCGTTTCAGTAGCTTATCCAAGTATGTACTCTGACTTAATCCAAGAAACCTTCGAGATCTATCTCTATAGATCTTTATGCCTAGAATGTAAGCAGCTTCTCCTAAGTCCTTCATCGAGAATGATTTTCCCAACCAAGATTTCACAATCTCCAAGGTAGGAACATCATTTCCAATGAGCAATATGTCATTGACATAAAGCATCAAGAACACAATCGTGCTCCCACTAACCTTCTTGTAAACACAAGGCTCATCAGGGTTTTGCAAGAAGCCAAACTCTTTGACTACCTCATCAAAATGATGATTCCAACTACGGGATGGTTGCTTCAATCCATAAATGGATCTCTGAAGTTTGCACACCTTCTCTGGTTCCTTTGGACATACAAACCCCTCAGGTTGTGTCATGTACACATCTTCGGGCAGCCTTCCATTAAGGAATGTTGTTTTGACATCCATTTGACATATCTCATAGTCATAATATGCGGCTCTAGTAAGGAGGATCCTAATGGACTTGGCCATTGCAACTGGGGAAAACGTTTCATCATAGTCAATACCATGACGTTGAGTGAACCCCTTTGCAACTAGCCTGGCCTTAAAGACATTAACGTTGCCATCCATGTCGGTTTTCTCTTTGAAAACCCACTTGCACCCTACGGCTTTTACACCTTCAGGTGGATCGACTAAGGTCCATACCTTATTGTCGTACATGGATTGCATCTCTGCCTTCATGGCTTCAACCGATTTTTCAGAGTTGGGACCCACAATAGCTTCTTGATAGGTGGTAGGCTCACCACGCTCCATAAGCAACACATCCTTGTTCTCAGTCATCAAAAATCCATATCTTTGAGGTTGAGAACGTGTTCTATCAGACCTTCGTGGTCCTTGTGCTACTAGAGGAGCTTCCACAACGTCTTGTGGCTCTTCTCTAGTTTCCGTCTGCGTCTCTAGAGTGTCTTGTGGATCTTGAACCTCTTCAAGATCTATCTTACTCCCACTGTCTCTTTTGGAGACAAAATCCTTTTCTAGAAAGAATCCATTTATGACTACAAACACTTTGTTGTCAGATGGGTAGTAGACATAATACCCCCTTGTTTCCTTGGGGTGTCTCACAAACAAACACTTTAGAGATTTGGGAGACAGTTTATCGTTAGGCTGTTGCTTAACATAAACTTCACATCCCCAAACCTTGAGGTAAGACAAACTGGGCCTCTTCCCAGTCCATATCTCATATGGTGTCTTCTCAACAGCCTTAGACGGAACACGGTTAAGTGTGAACGCAACAGTTTCTAGAGCATGCCCCCAAAAGGATGGCGGAAGATTAGCCTGACTTATCATAGATCGGACCATATCTAATAAAGTCCGATTCCTCATCTCAGAATCACCAGTCCACTGTGGAGTTCCAGGAGGGGTAAGTTGTGAGACTATCCCACAACTTCTAAGATGATCAGTAAACTCTTGGCTCAAATACTCGCCTCCTCAATTGGATTGAAGGACTTTGATTTTCTTGCCAAGTTGGTTCTCTACTTCACTTTGAAATCTTTTGAACATTTCAAAGACTCTGACTTGTGCTTCATTAGGTAGACATAGCCATACCTACTGAAGTCATCAGTGAACTTTATGAAGTATGAGTAACCACCCCTAGCTTGAGTACTCATGGGTCCACATACATCACTATGTATGACTCCCAATAAGTCAGGTGCTCTCTCACTGTGGCCAGTGAAGGGCGCCTTCGTCATTTTACCAAGTAGACAAGATTCGCAAGCATCATATGATTCAAAATCAAATGAGCTTAGAAGTCAATCCTCATGGAGCTTCTCTAGGCGTTTCTTATTTATATGGCCTAAAACGACAATGCCAAAGGTACGTAGGATTTGACTTGTTAATTTTGATACTTTTGGCATCAACTTTATAGATATTGTTATCATGTTGTCGTTCTAATTTTAAGACGTAATGATTATCTTGCAAATCACCAAAAGCAAATAAAACATTGTCTTTATAAATATAACACCTTCCATTGCCGTTAACACACGTAAAGCCTTCCTTATCCAAATAAGAAAGGGAAATAATGTTTGAACTCAATGAAGGTACATAATAACACTTATTCCAAATGAAAATAAGCCCAGAGGGCAACACAAGCTCGTATGTTCCCACAGCAACAGCAGCAACTCTTGCTCCATTGCCTACGCGCAGCTCCACCTCGCTTTTGTCCAGCTTTCAACTGTCTTTAAGACCCTGCACATTTGTACAAATGTGAGAACAACATGCTGTATCTAATACCCATGTGATTAAAGTAAGAAAGTGAACATCTATAACGAAGATACCTGAAGTAGAGACCTCACCGCTCTTCTTCTTCTTTTTATCTTCCAAGTACAATTTGCAATTTCTTTGCCAATGTCCTGGCTTTTGGCAGAAAAAGCAAATTGCATCCTTTGAAGGCTTCGCCTTCTTGGCAGGTTGTGGGTTAGGCTTGTTCCCTAGCTTGGTCTCACCAACGGGGGCTTTACCCTTCCACTTTCCTTTGCCCATCCCTTTCCCCTGGTTTTTCTGAACCATCGTGGCTAGCATCAGGCAAGCAACGTCCACAGAGTCATTGAAGTGCTTCTCATAAGCAGTTCTTTGAGCTCTTGGAGCGTCGTTGGCAGGCTCTTCAGGGGGAGGGTTTTCTAGGACATAAAGCTTCCTTTCTTGGGTGAGAACAATTCTCAAGTTACGAAACCAATCAAGGAAGTTCATCCCATTTAACTTATCCTTCTCAAGGATAGATCGCAGTGATAACGCTGAACTTAAATTGTTTGCCATGATTCTACAATTAAGATATGAAAGTTAATTAGCTAAAAGGTCCACCATTTTATAAAACCCAGCACAATTATTATTAGTGGCTAAGACCCATATTTCACCAAAGATTACCTTCGCTTGGGCGATAATGCAACCTTAGGTTATTTAGGTAGGTAACTCTTTACCAATCACATCATATGTGACTCTTAGATCGTTATGGGATTGTATCATCGTATGATACTTATTATGGCATGTTTATCCCATGTAATGCCTTGAGGTCCAAATTCGATTTGATAACCTCATTAAGTCACACAACAAAACTTGTGAATGGCCAAACTCAAAACAATGAGGCGAAAGCCCAAACCTATATCATCAAGGCCCATTAAACACGTGTAGCTTGGGCTATCACCGCATCCAATAAACCAAGATTTCAATAAGGCATTGCGTTGAATCTTCCATTCACTCGTGTCTCCTCAAGATAAAAGTAGGTACGTGTAGCTTGGGCTATCACCGCTCCACAATGATCAAGATTTTAACATGGTGTTTTATTGATGGCATTAAAACTTAAGATTTTATAAGGGTTCAATTTTTGGTTCAATTTTAAATTCAATGTTAAAAATTAAATTAGTGTGCCAAGTGTTTATCCCCATGTATCATATACATATAAACACATGCACGAATTTTGTATCTTATACAAAATCCTACCTCGTATCGAATACGTGGTTGTGCGTACAAAACATAAAATTTGCATGTTAAAATCGTGACCCCTAAACATACATCTAGCGCCAATTTGTGTCATATACAAAAACTAAATGCATAAAATAACCGTGTTTAGATATGGCTCATCTACCCTAAATTCCCTCAAGCCAATGAGAGAATCTTTCTAAAAGAAAATGAAAAATTACATTGGGAGACCTCATTTGAACATATGAGGGGAGTGAGGTGAGAAAAGAAATTAAATCCAGAATTTAGGGAGATGACACTCAGGCCGTATTTACCAAAATAAAATCTAGAGCCATATCCAACACCATACTCATACATGAACGATTTCACATATACATTTACGGCATCAACATCCAACAACACAAAAAAAACGACTTTGATTGTGTTCAATTAGGGGTTGTGCAATTAACATGTCTTCTTGAAAAATAAGTCTAGCATCAATAATTCAAGAATTCAAGAATTATATTCAAGAAGCCGAATTCATTGACATAAAAATTATAAATTCACAATTTACAATTTTCGGCCACCCTACAATAAAATAATCAAAACAATTTTAATTAAAAAACACATAGGGTTTCGGCCAAGAACTAAACTTTTCAAGAAAATTTTAATCAATCAAATTTTAATCAAATACATAAATTTGCACCATTCTTAGATTAGGTTAAAATCGTGTGGTGGATAATCGCAAAATTTGAGCATATCGAATAAAAACGGTAAACATACAAACATACATCAACATGTATATTCACAAAACTAGCATAAACACAAAGTTAGCGTGGCTCTGATACCACTGTTGGAGATTATGGAGCAAACGCAGCAGAAAAGGTAAAATTAAAAATTTATAATCTTCTCCATAGGATCCACTAATTGTGTTTATACCAGTGAGATAAGATGTTTACCTAAATCAGACAGACGCTTGAATGATTGCAATTCCAAGAAGTCCACAGACTCGTGTCCTTTCTCTGCCGGTGATCCACACGAACAGTTTGGTACATACTCAGGTGCTAGCCTTCAATCTCTTCTCCAAGAGATTATGGGAAAAAATCTACAAATCTTGAAATTTCAAGAACACTTCTTGAAAAATCCAAGAATCAAAGTGGCATACAATTTCAAGAACACTTCTTGAAAAACAAGAACCAAGTGGCGCACTAGTATGGAATTTTTCCTCAAAAATTCCTCACCAAAACTCAAGAGATGAGCACACTACCAAGAACGAATTTCTTGGCCACACATACTCTAGGTTTTTCGCCTCTTCTAACTCTCACACACAACTCGCCCTTTTATCCCTAAGTTTTAGGGTTAGTTCAAAAATCTCTCCCTTTTCACTTCTTAGGATATGCGACTTCTGTGGTGTTTTAAAGAGTCCCATTCCTCAAATTAGGGAATCACAAAATCTTGATTATAAGATTACATTAATATTATAATTCAAGATTAAGAGGCAATCTCAATTTAAATTTCAAGATCATATCTTGAAAACTAAATCTTGAATGCACACTTCCCATTGGTTGGAATGAGTCAAGAGGATTTGAATTCTTAATTAAAATATTACATTAATATCTTAAACTAATATTCAAAATGCATTCTTGAAATTCAAAAATGCAAGATAAAATTTTGCATTTGAATCTCCATGAATTTGCCCCCTTCTTGTTTGTTTTATATGAATTTAATAAATAAGATAACAATCCTAACTCTTAGGAAGTTATAACCAACTTATTAATTTCCTTAACAAATTGAATTAAAATATTACCCTGATATCTTTATTCAAATTTAAATCTTGAATTCAAATTAACAAAATCATATTTCATTAATTAAATTCAAGAGTGAGGCGCCACCTCATCTTACTCTTCAATATTAGAGAATTTAATAAATTAATAATCCCCTAACTCTTAGGAGACTTAGTCAATTCATTATTCCCTAATATTTTAAATAAGAATTCAATTGTAAATAGATTAATCAAATTAACTATTTAACAATTAATACATTTAAACATGTCTAACAAATTTAAATATTACAAATGTAGATTTTATTTAAGACAAGACTTCATGTCCTAAGACATTCAGCTATGTCTTAAATTGTGTCACCAAAGTGACTCACGAATTAACCCTAATTCGTGTCCCATTACGGTATCTTGATCCTGCTCATGTGTGACCCAGCAAGCCTCATGGGAAATTGGCAGCAAGCCATCTCTATGACTCACAAGTCGAGAGCAGACTCTAGCAAGCCATCACGACTACCCAAAACACACGAGTTATCGTTTTAACATCAACGACTTAACCTTAGTACCACCTTGTCATAATCCCTATTGTCACATGATATTTTGGTCATGGATAAGGCATGGGAAAGTCATCTTTGTAATCCAAACCATAACTTTCTCGATTCCTTGAGTTAGTCCCATTACCCTGTGTGGCCACACATTCCTTGGACAAACTCATCGAGGGGCCCAGTCAAATATCTCTCAACTTAATGAAGGACAAAATTCCTTATTGGTCAACCACATTCCTCAGCACGACAAACAACTAAACCCGTACCTAGCCTATATGGCTACCCTGTTACGGGCAACGTTGGACTAGGCTAAAGTTCAGCATCTACAACGCCGAAATAATGAAGACCTCATGTCTAAGGGCATCGTGACAGGTGTACAGGAGAGACTAGCTCATGACTAAACCCATGCAGGACTCTCCGGGTTGGTCTAGCAACTTGTAACCCATTACATAATTGCACCATGACTCTTGAGAAGCATCACATGTGTGTATTTCTATACGCCGAAGTCATGCTGGTCTTGGTTCATTCACGTTCCCACCTGAATAATCGACCAGAGACAGTTTAGAATAATTATCACATAATTAATATGATAATGACATAATTTATCATTCATAAATCAGTTAAACAATATGTTCATACATATAAAATGATTGGCCCTAGGGCACAATCTCCATCAGGTTGGGTAAGACTACTCTAGCCCAGCTTGTTTACAGTGATCAAAGCTTGAAAGATTCATTTGACATTGAAGCTTGGATTTTTGTTTCAGTTGAATTTGATGCTCTGAGGCTAACAAGAACAATTTTTGAGGCAATCACGATGTCTAATGTTGATTCTAAAGATTTAAATATGCTCCAAATTAAATTGAAGGAGAAGTTGACAAGGAAGAAGTTTCATAGTGTTTTAGATGAAGTCTGGGCTGAGAGTTATGATTTATGGGACACCTTTCAAACACCTTTCCTTTCTGGGGTAGGAGGAAGCAAGATTGTAGTCACTACAGGTAGTGACGAAGTTGCTTTAGCCACATTCTCAAATGTTTTACTTATTGCTCCTTATTGCCTAAGGATTATGAATTTGACGAGGAGCAATTAGTTCTTTTGTGGATGGCTGAAGGTTTTCTGCAAGACCCACTCTCAAACAAAGCAATTGAAGAAGTTGGTTACCAATACATCGACGATCTTGCCTCACGATCTTTTTTTCAGAAACCTTTCGTGCATAAAATGAGTTTTGTCATGCATGACCTTCTCCATGATTTGGTCGAATTTGTCTATGGATTCTATTTGAGGCTGGCGAGTAAAGAGGCACATGGTATTTCAAAAGTGGCCCATCACTTTTCATTCCTAAAGTTTCGAAATGAAGAATCTAAAAGGTTTGACGGCCTCCATACGACTAGCAAAATTCAAACATTCTTACCTGTTTTAGATAGTCACCCTCGACTTTATTGGATGCCTAGTAAGATTATATCAGCCCCGTTGTCCAAGTGCAATTGCTTAAGAGTATTATCTCTATTCAACTATATATTTAAATATCACAGAATTACCTGATTCCATAAATAATCTCATACATTTGTGCTATTTAGATCTATCTTACACTGGAATAAGTGATCAGCCCAAATATTAACATGTTATTTGGTCTTCTTTTCAGATGTTTATAATGATACTTTATTGCAAATAGACCAATTAGTATACTAAGGGCTGCACCAAGGTATGACATAGTAAAGTGGATAAAAAATATTATTTAGCATTTATTTATTGTATTTTACAAATAGGTTCTACTTAATGGGTTTTTTTAATGTTTCAGATGTCCAGACAGAGCCTAACCAAGGGGAATCATCTAGAATTAACGAGAAGATAACAAAAAGCGCAAGATTCTCTCGTGACGTCATGTGTGCCGCTGGCACAAGTGATGGCACAAGCCTCTGAGTCAGCATGATGTCAGCAGATAAGCTTCAGCGTAAAAATAGGACGTGTCGTTGCCTGTGCCACTAGGAATTCCCATGGCACACCTAACGAAGCAGTCTAGGGAAATATTTGGACAACCAAGATTCAAGATATTGAGATGCCGTTAGGATATTCTGCGAATCTCGCTGTGCCGCTAGCCTGTGCCGCCGGCACAAGTGACGGCCCAAGCCCATTTTTGTGCCTATAAATAGAGCTTGTCATGCCACTCTCAGAACACACCGAAGAGCATCCTAATAGAGACCTCAGTACGAGGAAAATCAGTAGAATAGTTTAGGAATTACTCTGCCTAGAGCATGAGTAACTAATTAGGTAGATACTTGAGGAATACCTCAAGGATGCGACTTGAGTTCATCACGCTGTTCATGTAGGGTCCGGATATTGATATTGCATTTATGAGTATTCTTAATTCTTTCATAGGTATGTGTTGAATTGTTTATACATTAGAAAATATTGTTCTTAGGATTGTTCTTATTTTCTATATTTGTTCATTAGTCTGATCTATAATATAGAGATTACTTTGAAAGGTTAATGACAAATTCTCGTATTTTCAAGTATTGGTTGAGTTATCTATCCTAAATCTATATCTTTCACCATTGCTTTCATTGCTAATATATTTGAAGATGACGATAGCATTGCCTATAACTAGGGTGGATTGCACTTCAATTATATAATTAGTATTTATGATTATTAAATATATCATTGGATGTGGTTATTTAATGCAAGTCATTTATCCCCTCTTTATCATTCATGAACTATGATAGTCCATCTCAAAGGTTTCTCTCAAGTATTGTTCTTTATCATTCAAATTTATAATCATCACCTTTACCGATTAGAACTACAAACTTCACCTCTGATCACAGTTCTCTTAGATCTCATCACATTGAGTTCCGCGAGAGATTCGACCTTGGGTTAGCATCTATACTATATATTAATATATAGTAATACTTGCAAGGCTCGAATATTATTAATTTGATAAGTTAGCACCTTACAACGGGTGCCCGGTCAATAAGTATGCTTCGTGATTCAACGTGTGTTCTCTATAATTTACAAACATTAAAGTTGGTCAATTTTAAAAGATTGGAGGAGCTACCATCTTATTTGCATAAACTCATTAATATGCGTTATCTTCATCTTCAAAATACCAAGTTGAAGAAGATCCCAAAACATTTGGGGAAGTTGAAAAATATTCGAGTCCTGACATCTTTCTATGTGGGAAAAGGTAGTGATTCCAACATCACACAATTAGGAAAGTTCAATCGTCAAGGAACGCTATCCATTTTAGAGTTGCAAAATGTTGTTCATCCACCAGATGTGTTAGCTGCCAATTTGAAAGATAAAAGACTCCTTGATGAGCTAATGCTAGAATGGAGCAAGGATAATGATGATTCACAGACAAAAAGGAATGTGTTGGAGAAACTCCAACCTCACCAGAACTTGAAGAGGCTTTCAGTGAGGAACTACAGTGGTACAAGACTTCCAGATTGGATTGTAGATAAGACATTATCCAATTTAGTGTCCCTTGGGTTAGAAAACTGCAAAAATTGTTTGTTCTTGCCGTCATTGGGCATCTTACCATCTCTCAAGTCATTGTCAATTACAGGGCTTGAAGGTCTAGTTCTTATTGGTTCTGAGTTTTTTGGAACTGACTCCTCCACTGTTTCATTTGGATCCCATGAATTCCTGAAGTTTGAGGAAATGGAGAATTGGGAGGATTGGGAATGTGGAAGTGTATTAAGAGCCTTCCCATGTGTTAGAGAGCTTCATATAAATAAATGTTCAAAGTTGTAGATTTGGAGTATTTTCCAGAATAGACAAGAGGGAAAGATTGACCGAATCCCATGTGTTATAAGATTGGCGATGCTATAATAACTTGACCTTCATATGAACAATGCCTGCAATTAATTATTTTGTTATCAGCAGGTATTTACTCCTCTTATCTCTAGTATTGCATTTATTCATAATATATAGATTTCCTTTGTATTCTAGTTGTATCATTATATACCATTCTGAATGCCATCATACTTTTAACATAAAATAATTTAACTAAATGAAACAAAAAAAATTAACTGCATCTTAGATGTTAGATTGTTGAACGAAATAGATAGTTAAATAAGTCCAACTCAGTTTTTATTATTTTTAAAACATAGTCATTAATTATTACAATTTAGTTCTATATTGATTGAATGATTTCAATTAATTTTTTTAAAAAAAAAAAGAAAAAGAAATTTGATTTGCGTTTGAGTGCTGGTGCAGACCAAAACTTAGTAGGTAATTTCCACTTTATTAAAAACATTTTATACGAATTCAAAACTCATTACAGGTTATAGTTATATCTCATGATTTATCTTGGCAGTCAGTATGGTGACAGTAAAACAGTATAGATAGCATGACAAGTATGTGATGTGTCACAAGTTACCTCTTTTCTTTGTTTAGAACTTGTAGAGAGATAGTGGGATTCACTTTCTTTTGAATGCAGAGAGAGGTAACATTAAAGGGAACACAGCAAGCAATCATGGTGGTCAAAGGAAAAACTTGACAAGGGACAAAGCATTATTTCATCAACATCACTCTAACTTGACAAGTACGTATGACTTAACTCTCCCTCACCATCCATGTGTTTAAAACTTTTTAGCGTATTTTGTATATGAATTATTTTCAATTGTGTATTTTATGGTTGAAGTTCAATTAATCATGATTTTATTTGTTATGTTTGAACTAATCTAGTTGTTTATTTTTCTATTTCATTTATAGGCATGGGAAGAAAAAGATTGGTAAATATACCACCACCTTCTTTACAAGTTCCAACTCAAGCTCAACCTTGGGAATTGGCCAGGTCACATTCACCACCAAATCTACCACAAACTTCACCATCAATTCCTGCCAATTCTTCACATTCCATACCAGCGCGAAGCCCAACCCAAACTTCTCCAATTCCATCCCCAAGCTTGGCTGAAAATTCTCCACGGTCGAACCAAAACTC
>QANZ01027811.1:5052-20788 GCA_003254925.1 Chamaecrista fasciculata | reverse complement strand
GCAGGACACCAGGCGAAGACGTCAGCAGATTCCCTCAACAGTTGGATGAGTTCGGACTTCTCTTCTTCACGAAGGAGCATGTTAATCTGAACCGTTTTTTTGGCGTCCTCGCCTAGCTGTATTACCTCCAAATCTCCTGTCGGTTTGGGTCTTTGATTCGAGATCTCATCCCTGAAGTCCTCTATGTCGTTGTCCGAACCCTCAAGCTTCCCTCTATTCGCGGCGTTATCAGCCGATGCTTTTACCCTTGTTTTCCTTTTCCTTTCTTCTTCGTTAGTTTTTGCCAGGCTCATTGCATAGCATTGCCTAGCTGCCCTCTGATCCGCTCTCACTTGACCCACTCCTTGGGGCGTTGGGAACTTCATGCGAAGGTGGGCAGTGGATATGACCGCTCGCATCTTGTTTAGGGAGGGGCGCCCAAGTAGAACGTTTTACGCTGAGGGCGCCTGGACCACCAAGAACTCTACCATAACACTCGTCACCCTTGGTTTTTCTCCCACGGTGAGTCGTAAGTCAACGCTACCAAGGGCCGGTATTTGGTCTCCTGTGAATCCGATAAGGCGTCCATGGTGTTCTTTGAGTTCTGACCTAGGAACGCCCAACTGCTCGAAACATGGCTGATAGATGATATCAGCAGACGAGCCCTGGTCTACCATGATTCTCTCAACTGTGAAGGCGCCAACTCGAGCCGTGATCACCATGGGGTCATCATAATCCTGGTTGACTTCCCACAACTCATCATCGGTGAAGGTGATGGGTTCAACCCATCTTTCTGCTCTAGACGCTTCCTTGTAATCAATCCTAAGTATGGATCGATTCACCTTCCTCTTCTTATGTGGAGCCTTGGCGCCACTTTTTTCTATGCCTCCTGAGATGGTGTGGATGATCCCAGCTGGCTTGTCGTCTCTTGGCGGTGTGCGCCGATCTCTTTTCCTTTCTTCGCCATCAGCGCCTCCTCCTCTCGACTTCTTCTGCTCACGAGTGTTTTTCTCTTCTCTGTGCCTTTTACTTCCGTCTTTTTTGATAAACCTGGATGGGAGGCGCCCCAGTCTGATCAGGTTCTCGATTTCGTCCTTCAGGACGATGCACTCATCTGTTGTATGCCCTTCTGTTCTATGATACCTGCAGTATTTGCTGGTATCAACGTTTCGCCCTGGTCTTCTGGGGCGGTCAGGGAGTCGTGGCAGCAGATCTGTGTTGCAGATTTCTCGAAAAACCTCTGATTGAGATACGGCAAGGACAGTGTAGACGGCGTGTCTTCCCCTTGGTGGGGATCGTGGACGCCGGGAGTATTCCCTTCCTTTCGGCGCTTGGGAGCCACCAGTTTTGTCTGAGTTTTTTCCATATGGTTTTCTAGTATCTGGCTCGATTCTTGCGAATCGATCACGCTGGGTCTTGTCCAGCTCTTCCTTTGTTATGAACTCTTCCACCATTGAAAGGAGTTCCCCGACAGATTTCGGAGCCTTGTGTGTAAGCTCCTTGTGTGCATGGCCTGGTCTGATCCCCGCCAGGAATGAGTACACTGCGATGTTGTCATCCACTTCTTTGATACTTAGCAGAGTTTTGTTAAACTTTGCCAAGTAATCTCGCAGTGATTCTCCTTTGTTCTGTCTAATATCGGTCAAGACCGCCATGGGCTGCTTATATACTTTGCTGGTGGCGAATCTCTTCTTAAACATTTCCTCCAGATCCCTAAAGCAATGCACCGAGCCCGCCGGAAGTTTGGAGAACCAATCCAGAGCTGGTCCTTCCAAGGTTATTGGGAACAGCTTGCATCGTTGAGGATCTCCTAAGTTGGAGATGTTCATGGCGGCCTTGAAACTGAGCAAATGATCCTCCGGGTCTTTTTCCCCGGTGTAGGGCGTCAGCTTCATGGGCATTTTGTAGTGCCTGTCCAGTTCAACAGCTTGTACGTGAGGGGCAAATATTCCCTCAGCTAGTGGAGGCGTTGTCGTCGGTAACGCCGAATGGGGTGGAGGCGCCAATTCTGGCGCTGGTGCTGGGGCGTTCATAGGCTGGTACATTTCAGCAGTTCTTCCATAGGGCGCCGATTCTGGCGCTGGTGCTGTGGCGTTCATGGGCTGGTACATTCCAGCGGATCCTCCATAGACGCCATACCCAGGGTAGTATTGGGGATAATACCCCTGCGGGTAGTAGTAACCCTGAGGTTGATAAGAGTAGACGCCCGCCCATGTTTGTTGCTGGGTGAGCTGGGTAGTTTGGCCAGGAGTCTGCTGCTGAGTCACCACCTGGATAGGTGGTTGATTGCTGATAGGAGTTTGCTGTTCTTGGTGTGCCGGGTTTTCTTCCAGTGATATGGGCTCTGGGTTGGCATCTTCAGCAACTTGCTTTCTCCTGCTTGATATCAGGTCACGGATGTCCTTACGAAGTGCTTCCATCTCGATGTGCATGTCAGCCTTCAGTGCGGCAATCTTGTCTTCCGCTGTTATGGTAATTTGCCCCGTAGTCGCTGGGTTGGGCAGCGTAGGGGCTTCTTGGACAGTAGGAAATCCTGGGGGTGGAGCAAGCGTCGAATCCTGTGCGGATTGAGCTACTGAGGCTCCAGAAGCGTGTTGATCAGCTGGAGTGGATGTCATTCTGCCGATTTCTGTAGATGTCATCTAGTTCTCTAGTTCGATGAAACACACAGGTTAGATAAAACAAAAATTCTGGAAAAAATGCATATGATCCAACCCTGTCGTTCATGCATCCAAAGAAAAAAATTTTAAATCCAGATCAACACTGTTATGAACTAAATTTGGACTTTGAATAAATAGTCCCCACAGACGGCGCCAGTTATGAACCTGGTTTTGGCCGTAGGGCATTACCTGGTTCGATGAGGCAACTTTGGGTCAGAAGTCACCTGCAAGTCAATGAAAACACAGGGGTGGCCCTGCGATTCACCTCCGATGCTTAAGTCAGTAAAATAGCCTGAGAGAAATAATGTGTGGAAATGGAAGTAGTGCGTACCTTTTTCCAGTAGAGGAGCTGTCCTTTTATACTGGTTAGCTGAGACCTTTTTGACCTAGATATGGTCGATTGTGATCCTAACTGATTTGGCCAAATCAGTTGTGATCATGGTGGAAATCCTAACTGTCCGTTATTCTCGCAGATCTGTTGGTTAGGATATGGGAGTAAGTTGTTATTTCTCGTGAACGCCTAGTTGTTGGCGTCCTCGACTGACGTAGGGCGTTTGGTGCCTTAATCATGCTAGGACCCTTTCTATGGACGCCTGACTATCGGCGTTATCGATTGTCACGAGAGGCTTGGTGCCTTGCCTGTGTAGGGCTCTT
The DNA here is from genome assembly GCA_003254925.1 of Chamaecrista fasciculata. Lineage (NCBI taxonomy): Eukaryota > Viridiplantae > Streptophyta > Magnoliopsida > Fabales > Fabaceae > Chamaecrista > Chamaecrista fasciculata. The sequence goes on along the minus strand of QANZ01027811.1, from coordinate 17,495 downwards.
TTGGCGTTCTCACCCAAGGGATTCCTTAGATGGGCCTTTGGGGCGCCCATGGCCTAAGTCTCCTAGACCTCAAGTCTTTAGGCCTATTATCATATATGATGCATTTATAGATAGCTAGAGGGATGGAAAAAGTATGTGTACGCAGTAGTGGAGCTGATTTTACATTTGGAATAACAGAAGGGAATTGCTCAAATTAAAGGTGATTTCATTCTTATTCTCTTAACAATAATAAAATTATTACAATAATAAATGTAGTATTTGGCCCTTTTATCATCACATAAACTTCGAATTTCTTTCCTTCAACGTAATGAACTTGTCTATCATCACATAAATGTTATTATGACGCAACCTTTAATTTTTTAATATTTCATCGAAATTAACAGTCACATAAAGAAACCTCTCTTTTTGGCAATGCTCCTATTATTCTCCCTGCTAGCTGCACCGTAAGTATTTAGTAGAAGAATGAGTATACTATGATCTTACTGCCTTACTCAAATAAGAACATTAGTGATCTCATTATCATTTGCTGAATTTATATGATATACTCTGGTATTCATGGGTCGGCCATTGTTGTTCGCTTAAACAGTGCCAAATTCAAAAAATGATGATGTGCTTGTAAGAAACTCAGAATCATAAACATATTTATATGACTACTATTACAAAGAAAATAAGAAACATAGAACAAACTCAAACATCATGATTACTCTAATGTTTCAGCCCAACGGAAGAGACAAGATATAAATATCTTCAGCCTAGTCAAAGCTTTCTCTGATCACAAATGGAGAGAGCAAAAGAACACTGCAAAACCAAGAGAGTCAATGTAAAACCAAAAGAGAGAATTCTTACGGTAGAGAGTTTTCTGGTCAAGAGCGTGGTATTCTCATGATGAGAATTAGGTTGATAACCACTATTTGACGAGGAACCCTCTTGCTTGATTTAATGAGATTATTTTCTTCCATCAAGGAGATATTCCCTACTCAATAAAATCATAATTAATTTCCAATCAATCACCACTTAATATTTTGAGTAACTAACAAATATAGACCCAATGAGATTTTAATGAGGACCATATATAGAAAATAATTAATACATAATATTATAATTAATAATAAATAGTTAATTATTCATACATTCTCCCACTTGGTCTGAATTTAGTTTACTCAAAAAAAAAAACTTTAATCAGAATACATTGTTAGGATCATGGCGATAAGTCTTCTAATGTGAATATTACCTTCCATGCATCACTAAACAACTTCTTCTGTATCTTAATAGTGGCGTAAATTTTATGAATAAACCATCAATATTTATTCGAGTTCAATCTTAATGTTTGTTTGTCTCACAAAAATGTATACAACTAAAAGAGACAACAAACCAAAATATAACATCATCACTTAAAACATACCTCAACTAAATCAGAATGATTTTAGTCCCAAACGAGGTACAAGATCCTTGAATTCCCTTGGATGCATCCCTTTAGTCAATGGATCCGCAAGCATCTCTTTAGTTCTTATATGTTCTATGACCACTTGATTAGCTTTAACTCGTTCCTTCAAGGCCAAGTACTCAATGTCGACGTGTTTACTTCGACTACCACTCTTATTATTCTTGGCTAGGAAGACAGCAACTATATTGTCACAGTACATCTTTATTGGCCTAGAGATTGAGTCAACAATCTTAAGCCCAGTGATGAAATTCTTCAACCATATCCCTTGTGAACTTGCCTTAAAACAGGAAGAAAACTCAGCTTCCATAGTAGAGGTAGCTACTAGTGTTTGTTTCAAACTTTTCCATGATATAGCTCCCTCAGTTAGCAGAAATATGTATCCAGATGTTGACTTCTTTGTGTCAACACACCCTGCCAGATCTGAGTCTGAATAACCAACAACATCCAAGTTGTCAGTCCTCCTATAAGTAAGCATATACTTCTTGGTACCCTGCAGATACCTCATGACCTTCTTTGTAGCTCTCTAGTGATCCATTCTTGGATTACTCTGGTATCTTCCCAACATGCCAACAGCAAAAGCTATGTCAGGTCTTGTGCAAACCCAAGCATACATAAGGCTTCCAACCGCTTGAGCATATGGAACGTTTTCCATATCTTTCTTCTCAATCTCATTATCGGGACATTGAAATAAGCTGAATTTGTCCCCTTTCACAATAGGTGCTACACTTAGTGAACAATCCTTCATTCTGAAATGTTCAAGAACTTTATTGATATAGGCTTCTTGTGATAACCCCATGATACCCTGAGATCTGTCTCTATGGATCTTAATCCCAATGACATAAGAAGCCTCACCCATATCTTTCATTTCAAAGTTCTTAGACAGAAATTGTTTCACTTCAAGTAGCAACCCCAAGTCACTTACTGCAAGCAGTATGTCATCCACATATAAGATCAAGAATATGACCTTGCTCCCACTAACCTTGTGATATATACATTGATCCATAATGTTTTCAACAAAACCAAAAGATGTCATTACATCATGGAATTTAATATACCACTGTCGTGAAGCCTGCTTGAGCCCATATATAGACCTCTTCAATTTGCATACTAGATTCTGACCAATACTTAAAATAAACCCCTTAGGCTGTCTCATATAGACCTCTTCCTCAAGTTCGTCATTAAGGAAATCAGTCGTAACACCCATCTGGTGTAATTCTAAGTCAAAAAGAGAAACTAATGTCATGATGATACGGAAGGAATCTTTCTTAGATATACGAGAGAAAGTCTACGGGTAGTCAATTCCCTCCTTTTGGGTGAAACCGTTGGCAACTAATCGTGCCTTGTAGCGCTCAATATTGCCTAGAGTATCTCTTTTTGTCTTAAAGACGCATTTACATCCAATTGCTCTGGGCATCACTAGGCAATTCTACAAGGTCCCATGCATTGTTGCTCGCCATGGATTCCATCTCATAAATCATAGCATCATACCAGAATTTAGAATTTTCACAAGTCATGGCCTGAGAAAAAGTAATCGGGTCATCATCAATACTTATGTCTAACTCTTTCATGTACACAATGTAGTCACCGGGAATGACGGACTTTCTTGATCTCATTGATCTTCTCAATTCAACCTCTTGAGGAGGTTGAGGTTGCTCACCAAAGGCATCTTTTACCACTATTTGAGGTACCTCTACAACATTATGAGGTTCCTCAACTTGGATGGTATCATTTTCAATATGAAAATCCTCTTGATTTCCAGCATGATCAATATCTTGACGTGGAACTCCAATATGTTCTACATTCACCCCAACAGGATAGGTTTTTGTATAACTAATGTCCCACCATGATTAGCTGGGATCGTTTCATTGATGTGATCATCATCATTGACCAAGTCATGCGATTGATCACTCCCACCAATCAAGTCATTCTACAAAAATTTGGCATTCCTAGACTCCACAAACCTGGTTGTATGTGATGGACAGTAAAACTTGTATCCCTTTGACTTTTCTGCATAGCCAAACAAATATACAGTTATAGTCCTAGGGTCCAATTTCCTCTCATGGGGATTATACACTCTTACCTCCACAGGAAAGCCCCATACACGTGTATGATTCAAACTTGGTTTCCAACCTTTCCAGATTTCAAAAGGTTTCTTAGATACAACCTTTGTTGGAATCCTGTTTAAAATATACACTACTGTCTTAAATGCATCTCTCCACAAGGAAATAGGGAGTTTGGAGCTGCTAAGCATACTCCTCACCATGTCCAATAGAGTCTGATTCCTTCGTTCAACTACACCATTCATATTAGGTGAGCCAGGCATGGTGTATTGTGCAACTATACCATGCTCTTCAAGGAACTTAGCAAATGGACCAGGTGCCTGTTCGTTATCATTGTACCTTCCAAAATATTCACCTCCTCTATCAGATCTCACTATCTTAATATGCTTACCATATTGCTTTTCTACTTTCGCTTTATACACCTTAAAGGCATCAAGTGCCTCACTTTTATTATAAAGCAAGTAGATGTACATGTATCGTGAGAAATCATCAATAAAGGAGATAAAATATTTTTGACCATCAGAACATAAGTCAGGGATGCATATATCAGTGTGTATGATCTCTAATAGTTCAGAACTTCTCCTAGCCCCTTTATGTGACATGTTGGTCTGCTTGCCTTTAATGCAGTCCACAAATTGGCCAAAGTCTGTGATCTGACCCAAAATGAACATATATTTTTGGTCATATCTTATTATTATTAATATATATTTTTAGCTAATTAGCCATGATATGACTAGAGATTGATATCATAGGTGTTGCAGTGAGTTTAGCATAAAAACCAAAAATTAACAACTATTTTATGCATTTATTATTATTAAAGTGTTTTATAAGATTTTGCATAATCGTTTGTTAAGTGTTTCAGCCGAGAACTATAAAAATAACAAAGGAATCATCTAGAAGACAACAAAAAGCACAAAAATCTCTTGTGTCGTTGCATGACCCGCCGGCGCAAGGGAGGTAAAATCTTGCGGCGCAAGTATCTAGGAGAAATATGACATCAACAAGTAAGCTTTAGCGCAATATTATGTTGAGCCATCACTTGAGCCAACGGCCCAAGTGAGAAATCACGCGGCGCACGTAACTTCGCGGCTGAAAGATATGTTTTGGACGGCTAAGATTCAAGATATGAAGATAGAATTGAACTATCACAGATATTTCGGTGCGCTTCCGTGTTGGGTCGCCAGCGCAAGCAACGGCCCAGGCGCAAATATTTTTCTTGACTTGCGGACGAAGCACACTACTCGAGACTATAAATAGAGGTCATCCTTCCACGCTCAAAGCACCAATTCATTGCTAATTCACAGTTCTAGAGCAAATCGCCAAGATTTCCTGTAAACATGAGAGAGTTATTGAGAGTCTTCATATGGGATCTAATCAAGGTTTTCGTTATTTCTCCATGATGAGAGGCTAAACACCTTTGCTTCCCGGCGGAGTATCATTAAGGAAGTGTCGTTTATTTAGATTATGTTTATTCGTTAATTGTTCTTAGGTTTAGGTATTTCTTTTAAGATACAATTATCATGATTGATAGATCAGTACTTTATTAGGGATAATTGTTGGTATTCCTGGAGTCTATCTCTTCTACGATTAATAAAAGTTGTTCTTTTAACATGTTATTCACATGGTTGGTTTACTAAAGAGTGTTCTATCTGTCTTAGAAATATAATTAGGATTATTCTTCATTGTTTATATTTGTTTATTGTTTCGATGTGGTGATAATATAGATTGCCCTGAAGAGCCTTGACAAAGTGCTCACAATCCAGTATTGGTTGAGTGATCGATCCTAACTTATCTTTCTCCAATACTCCATTGATTAATATTCTCATGTTTGAGTATAGCATTGGGTGTGGTATATAAACATATCTATTTAAAGACTCTTCTACTATATTTTGTTGAGCAGGGAAGGCCGAGTTCGAGATACCTCCGTGGGATGCGTTCTTCGTTCATTAGTTACCATTTACCAGATAATTCATTCTTTACTCTTTACTCTTAGTCACTACAATTCACTCTTATAAGCCTCCGTCCCGTGTTCACTAAGATTTGTTTCAGATACAATTGATTGTTAAAATTCCTAGAAGTTCCGCGAGAGATTATACCTTGGGTTAGCATCTATACTATATTCTAATAAATATAGTTATATTTGCGAGGCTCGAGTATAAATTTAATTTGATCCGTTTGGCACCTTACAACGGGTGCCCGCATCAAATTTGGCGCCATTGCCCAACTTTCTTAAGTTTTAACGGTTATTGCGTCCAAATTAACCTAGTCCCGCGAACACGGTTTTATATTTGTTTTTTTTTATTCTGCAATTTATTTCCCCAATTTATTATTCTGTTATTTAAATTTTTTTATTATTCACATCATTCATAAAAAATATAAAAAAAATACATAAATTTAGAAAACTAAAAATATGACTATCCAAGACAGAACAAACCTAGGGATGGTTAGAGACTTAGAGCCTGAATCTAATTCAGTTAGAAAACCTAGGCAGAAGAGGTCTATTAGAGACGCTACCCGAGTAGACATTCATTATGAAGCAAAGTATAATGCACTACCTCAGTTTCAAACTGACTTTCAAATTAAGGGGCCATTATACAATAGGGTGCCCAAATTTCATGGTTTAGATGATGAAACCCCCATTCTCATCTAAACGCGTTATACTTGCATTGCCGAACAATGAACCCGTAGGAACCCAAGTAGAAGAAGTCATGTGGAAAATATTCCACATATCACTGGAAGGAAAAGCTCTAGAGTGGTACAATCTCTTGGCAAACTATGAGAAAGATGCCTATGCATCTTGGGAAAACATAAGTCGTTCCTTTCTAGACAAGTATTTCCCTGAACCTAAAGCTTTACTCGCAAGAAAGGAGATATCAACAGTAGAACAACATAAGAAAGAACCATTATTAGAGTACTTGGACAGATTCCAGGACTTGCTATACAGATGCCCAAACCATCAGTTTAACGAGGAGAATTTGGTCATTTATTTCTGTAATGGACTCCTCCCAGATGATGTCGACCATTTGGATGCATCAGCTAATGGATCTATTACCAAGCTAGATGTCAAGGAAGCTTGGAGTTTGATTAAGGAGGTTGCTATTAGAGAAAGTAATCGTAGAAGGATTGACGAAGACAATACCGAAGAGCTATCACTGCAGGCATGACGAAAAAATAGAACAACTAACTAGGGGATTGGAAGAATTAAAAGATGAACAAGAAAACTACAAAAAGACAACCCAGTTGGATAAAAATAACTATAAGGTCTGCAGTGCAATTATAAGCTACGGTGAGGAAGAAGTTTCAGCCATCGGTTATCAAGGAGGAAACTCCTATGAGAATACCCCTGGATGGAGCAACCACCAATACTATGGATGGGTAAATTCCAATACTCGAAGTAAATTAGAAAATAGGGTGACAAAAATAGAAGAAAGACAGAACGATCTTGAGATAGGGCTCGAAGGATTTCGAAGCTATGTCAGGGATTATACAAACTCAGTAACCACAAAAATGACCCAAATGAGTGGTTCCTTAGAGAAACTTCCTTTCCCAAATCTTATCAGGCAAGGAAGAAAAAACAACAAGATGATAGCCAGTACAAGGAACACTTGGAGACATTTGGAAAAGTAGAAATAAATATTCCACTCTTAGAGTTGATAAGTAAAGTCCCCAAGTATGCTAAGTTTCTTAAGGATTTATGCACGCATAAAAGGAAACGTAAGACTGATGAACAGGTGCCGTTAAACGTATCTGCGTTGTTTGACTCACGGCTTCCACAAAAACATAAGGACCCAGGAGCTTTTACCATTCCTTGTACCATAGGAACGACAGAAATTGAGGGAGCCCTCATAGATCTAAGAGCAGCTATAAACGTTATGCCTAGATCAATTTATGAATCCTTAGGAATTAGAAACCTTCAAGAAACAAGTATTACTATCCAATTGGCTGATAAGACGAGCAGATGACCATTAGGCTTATTAGATGATATTTTAGTTGAAATAGATTCGCTAGTTGTCCTGGTCGATTTCTATGTTTTAGATATGGGGAATGAACCAGCCAAAGGATCCTCCTTGATCCTTGGAAGACCATTCCTCATGACCACAAGGTGTATTATGAATATGAAGGAAGGATTTATCTCAATGGAGGTGGGAAACCAGAAGGTAGCCTTTCAAATTTTTGAAAGCCTCCAGTGAAATAAAAAGTTCTTGGAATTAAATGCTTTTGAAGCATTTGATGAAGAGACCTTCCCCGTGAAAGATTACCTTTGTGACATGATAGTATCAGAGGAAGATATTGCGTCACCTTTCTTGTCCATTTTCACTCCTCTTGATAGCTGTTCTTGTGGCGGAAATTCCCACACTCTAGCTGTTGGAGATTGTGCCCTAGGGCCAATCATTTTATAAATATGTTTTGAACATACTGATTAATTTATGGAGATAAATTAATGGTTATCATATTATTAGCATGTTTACTATGATAATAGTTCCTGATTAATTATGTGATAATTCGTCTAAACCGTCCCTGGTCGCTCATTCAGGTGGGAACTTTAAATGAACTAAGACCAGCATGACCTCGGTGTATGGAGATACATGCACTAGATGCTTTACGAGAGTCATGGTGCAATTACGTAAGGGGTTACGAGTTGCTGGACTGACCCGGAGAGTCTTGCATGGGTTTAGTCATCAGCTTGCCTCTCCTGTACGCCTGTCACGACGCCTTAGACCTGAGGTCATCATTATTCTGGCGTTGCAGTTGTCAGACTTTGGCCTAGTCTAACGTTGCCCGTAGCAGGGTAGCCATAAGGGCTAGGTACGGGTTTGGTTGATTGCCGTGCTGAGGGATGTGGATTGGCCAAAATGGGATTTCGTCCCTCATTAAATGAGAGATATCTAACTTGCGCCCTCGATGAGTCTGTCCAAGGAAATGCGTGGCCACGCTGGGAAACGGGACTTACTCAAGAAGATCGAGAAAGTTGTGGTTTGGATTATGGATGACTTTCCTATGCCTAATCCATTACCAAGATATCGTGTGACAATAGGGTCTATGACAAGGTGGTACTAAGGTTAAGTCGGTTTTGGTAAAACGATAACTCACGTGTTTTGGGTAGTCGTGATGGCTTGCTAGAGTCCGCTCACGACTAGTAAGTCATAGAGATGGCTTACTGCCAATTTCACGTGAGGCCTGCTGGGTCACACACGAGCAGGATCAGGACACCGCTTAAAGGGACACGAATTAGGGTTAATTCGTGGGTCACTCCGGTGACACAATTTAAGACATAGCAAAATGTCTGGGACATTAAGTCTTGTCTTAAATAATCTACAGTTGTGAAATATTTAAATTTGTGGGACAAGTTTAAATATAATAATTGTTAAATGATTAATAGGGATTAATTATTTACAATTATAATATTAGGGAAAAATAAATCAGATAAGATTCCTAAAAGTTAGGAGATTATTGATTTATAAAATTCCCCAATATTAATTAAGGGTGGCGCCTCTTTTGTGGTATTTGGATTAATAAAATTGTTTTATTAATTTAAATCATGAGTTTGAATTCAAAAGATTTGAATCATAGATATTAGGGAATATCTTAACTCATGATCTTTGGAAAATCATGACTTCCTAATTGTTACGAATGATTTTGATTTATAAAATTCCAAAGGAAATTTGGAGCATATGGCGCATGGCTTAGTGGGTCCCAAGGGAAGATTTGATCTTCCATTTGATTCCCTAAGATTACGATTTGAATTTAAATTAAATATTAAAGTAATATTTTAATTGTAAATTCAATTCATGAAGTCATATTATTATAATTTTAGAATTATAATAATGCTCTAAATATAATTATTAAAACCCTAGGGCTAGGCACCTAGAGAGAGAGATAATTCTTTTGTGATTTTGGTTTTCCTCCTTGTAGAGAGAGAAAGTGAAATTGCCACCTTCAACCCTAGCTCTTCCAAGTGAGAGAAATTTCGGCTCCCAAGAGTTGAGAGAGGAAAAATCGACTTTGCCTAAAGTGTTAGGGAATTCCATTTGCACCACCAAAATTAGGGTTTGTGAGAGAAGGAAAAACAAGAAGGAGTTCTTGTGGGGTTTTCTTCTTTGATCCACCTTGCTTTGATTCAAGAAGGAGTTCTTGAATTCAAAGTCACTGTAGATTGGTCCTTTGTTCTTTTCGAGAAAAGAACAGAAGGCTAGCACCTTGGTGCCCGACAAACTGTTCGTGTCGATCACCGGAAGAGGGAGGACGCTACGTGTGGACTCCTAGGACACGCCTTGTACAACCAACCGATTGGAACTCGTGAGGTATACCACTATCTTAACAGGTTTTAAATTCTACTAGCGGTTCCGTTCGGGAATTCTTGGACCTGGCGCGTTTTATTTTAATTTTATATTTCTGCTTCCGCTGCGTTTGGCGCCGGGAATTCCCAACAGTGGTATCAGAGCCAGGCTAGTTCTAGGATTTAAAACTGTTTTTGTGTACATATGATGTATGGTATGTGTGTTTACCGCTTTCAATCACGTTCTTGGTTTTACAAAGAAATCCACCGAATAGTTTTCTTAAAAACTTAATCTACGGAAAAAGGTGCAAATTATATGTATATGATACATATGGAATCAATAGGATTGATTGGAAAAAATTTTCTTGAATATAAGGCCTAAAGTCGAAATCCCTATATAATTATCAATAAAATTGTTTTAATTATAATTATAGCGGGATGGCTGAAAATTTATTAAAATTATGAATTTTAAAATTTTTGGGTCAATAATTTAAATTCTTGAATGGAGATTCATGGTATTTATAATTATTGATACAAAGGCCTAATTTCAAGAAAGGCATGTTAAAATTGCACAAACCCGAAAATTGAACACATTTAAAAATGGTTTTTGATATGTGTTGTATGCTGTGTTTGACATGATTATATGAATTGTTCATATGTGAATTGTGGTGTTGGATATGGCTCTAGGAGGTTATTTTTGGTAAATACGGCCTGCGTGTCGTCTCCCTCTACTCTGTTGCAATTTTACTTTCAGTTTATACCTCAATGTAACTGGGGTTTATTCTCTTGTAATTTTATTTTTCTTTTTAGAAAAATTCTCTCATTGGCTTGAGAGAATTATAGGGTAGATGGGCCATATCTAAACACAGTATGTTTTACATTTAATTTGTATGTGATGCGCTAGATGTATGTTTAGGGTGCGAAATTTTAACATGCTATTTTAATTTTACGCTACAACCACGTATACGATACGAGCGTGGGATTTTGCATAGGATGCAAGATCCGGGCACATGTTTATATGTATGAGATACATGGGGAAATAAACATGTGGCATGACTCGTTTAATTTTAAAAGGAGTTTTAAAATTAAACTATAAAAATGGAACATTTTAAATAAAAATCAAACCCTTTTAGAAAATCTTAAGTTTTAATGTCGTCGGTAAAACGCCCTGTTAAAATCTTGTTCATCGTGGAGCGGTGATCGCCTACGCGACATGTATCTACCTTGACCTTGAGGAGACACGGGTGAATGGGAGTTTCAATACGACGCCCATTGAATTCTTGGTTCTTTGAATGCGGTGATCGCCTACGCGACACGTATTTCAGTTGGGCCTTGACGATATGGGGTTGGGCTTCGGCCTCGCTGTTTTGGACCTAGCCATTCACATGTTTTATCGTGTGACTTAATCAGGTTATCAAAACGGTTTTGGACCTCAAGGCATTAGATGGGATAAACATGCCATAATAAGTATCATATGATGATACAGTCCCATAAGGATCTAAGAGTCACATGAGATGTGATTGGTAAGGAGTTACCTAGCTAAATAACCAAAGGGTGCATGATCGCCTACACGACGGTAAACATTGGTGAAATATGGGTCTTAGCCACTAATAATAAATTTTACTGGGTTTTATAAAATGGTGGATACTTATTTTTCCTGCTAATTAAACTTTTCATATCTTAGTTGTAGAATCAATGGCAAAACAATAGTTCAACGTTATCACTGCGATCTATCCTTGAGAAGGATAAAATTGTCTGGGACAAAATTCCTTAACTGGTATCGTAATTTGAGAATTGTTCTCACCCAACGAAGGAAGCTGCAGACTTCCTTGACTGGTTTTGTAATTTGAGAATTGTTCTCACCCAACGAAGGAAACTTTATGTCCCAGAAATCCCTCCCCTGAAGAGCATGCCAAGGACACACCAAGAGCTCAAAGAACTGCTTGTGAAGCACTTCAATGACTCTGTGGACGTTGCTTGCCTGATGCTAGCCACGATGGTTCAAAGAGTTGAACACAGGAATATTGTCGGCTGTTGAGATGGTCACACATCTCAAGGAAACGTTCCAGAACTAGGGGAAAGGGAAGGGCAAAGGAAAGAGGAAAAGAGACGCCGAGGTTGGTGGGACCAAGCCAGCGGCTGAGCCTAACCCACTACCTACCAAGAAGGCAAGGCCTTCAAATGATGCGATTTGCCTTTTAAGAAATTGCAAATTGTATTTGGAAGATCAAAAGTGATAGGAATTGTGCCCTAGGGCCAATCTCTTCTTATATATGTTATGAACATATGGATTAATTTATAGAGATAAATTAATGGTTTTCACATTATTAGCATGTTTACTGTGATTACGTCCATGATTAATTATACGATAATTAATCTAAATCTGTCCCTGATCGATTATTTTCGTGGGAGCGAAAATGAACTAAGATCAGCGTAACCTCAGTGCATGGGGATGCACGCATGCGATGCTAGAATGAGGTTATGGTGCAACTACGTAAGGGGTTACGAGTTGCTGGACTGACCCAGAGAGTCCTGCATGGGTTTAGTCATCAGCTTGCCTCTCTTGTACGCCTGTCACGACGCCTTAGACCTGAGGTCATCATTATTCCGGCGTTGCAGTTGTCAGACTTTGGCTTAGTCTAACGTTGCCCGTAGCAGGGTA
>QANZ01027783.1:17895-33086 GCA_003254925.1 Chamaecrista fasciculata | reverse complement strand
TTCACTTGGGAAGAAGTGAAGGAGGCTAGCACCTAGGCATCTGCCAAACTGCTCGTGTGGATTACTGGTAGAGGAAGGACACTCTGTGGACTTCTCAAATTCGCGAATACGATAAGTCACCGATCAAAACTAGGTAAACATCTTTTCTTGCTTAGTATAAACATAGTTAGTGGATCCTGGAAGGAATCACAGAGTTAGCTTTTAGTTTTAATTGCGTTTTAGTTCAAAAATTTTTAATTTCCTTCCGCTGCGCTCCCTCTGTGATTTCCCAACAGAGCCGCCGGCGCAAGCCAGGTAATTCCCGTGGCTCACGTATCTGATAGGAATATGATGTTAGCAAGTAAGCTTCAGCGCAATTTGATGTTGCACCGTCTCTTGAGCCAACGACCCAAAAAAGGAAATCTCGCGGCGCAGAATAATCTGAAGCAGTAGAGTATAATTTGGACGGCTATGATTCAAGATACGAAAATATAATCGAAATATCGCGGATATTTCGGTGCGCCTTCGTATTGGGCCTCTGACGCAGATCAACGGCCCAAGCGCAAATATCTTTCCTTGACTTGTGGACCAAGCACACTACTCAGTACTATAAATAGAGGTCGTCATTCCACGCTCAAAACACACATTCGAAGCTCACAATCAATTTACTCGCTCCAATTCTCTCTTTAGTTTAGAATAGTTCTCTGCCTAGAGCATGAATAACTAAATAGGTAGATACTTGAGGAATGCCTCAAGAATGTGACTTGAGTTCACTATGTTTCGTTGTAGAGTCCAGATGTTGATGTTGCATTTATGAAGTATGATCAACTCCTTCAAAGGTAATTGTTGAAGTTGTTTATATATATATATATATTTGAGTCGTAGATCAATACCTTGTTAGGGAATGAGACCTTGACATTCCTTGAGTTTGTCTCTCTCTTGATTAATAAAGTTGCTTTTTAGGGGTTGCTAAAGAGCATTCTATATATCTTATAAGCATAATTAGGATTGTTATTGATATACATAAGTTTGTTTATTGTTCTAATGTGGCAATAATATAGATTGCCCCGAAGAGCTTTGACAAATTGCTCACAATCCAGTGTGGTTGAGTTATCTATCCTAATATTGTGTTCTCCCATTGGTTGATTGATTATATTTAGAGTTTAAATACGTAGTCTAACTTGGTTAAGTAAATGCATATCAATTATCTATTCTCTATAATGAACGAACTATGATAGTCCATCTCTAGGGTTTTCTCTCAAGTATTGTTTTGACTCTCTTATTATCTTATTAAATCGTGACAACCCTCAATTACAGAAGTTACAACCTTCGTCACAATTCTCTTAGCCTCATTACATTGAGTGCCGCGAGAGATCCGACCTTGGGTTAGCATCTATACTATATTTTAATAAATATAGTTATACTTGCAAGGCTCGAGTATAATTAAATTTGATTGCTCCGTGACACCTTACGACGGGTGTCCGATCAAGTTTTGGCGCCATTGCCGGGGAACTCTTTCCTGAGTTCCTAAGAAATTGTGATTTGTTTTTGAGTCTTTTTCTTTTTAGAGTCTTTAATTTTTTCGTTTTTTAGTCTTTATTTTTTAGTCTTTGTTTTAGAGTCCTTATTTTTCATTTTGAGTCTAATTTCGTTTTGATTTTTTTTTATTCTTTTATTTGTTTAATTTGTTTAAGTCTATTTTTTATTTAATTCTTGTTTAGTTTTTATTATTTTAGTTATTTCCTTTTCTAGTATATGCCTAGGAAACTTTTAGACCCTTTAGTTCCCGTAGATTCAGATTTAAATAAAACACTAAGATCTATAAAAAAGAATAAAAGAGTAGAAAACATGGAAAACTCAGGCAACAACAAGGTCTAGACAATGGACGACCTAGACCGAGAAGATCTATTAGAGAAGCATCCCAGTCTAACGAACAATATGAGGTTCGGAGAAACGTGTTCCCTCAAATCCAAATGGATTTTGAGATCAAAGGACCACTTTTCAATGGATTACCTAAGTTTCACGGATTGGCCATTGAAAATCCTTTTACTCATTTGAATAATTTGTATCTTCACTGCCGAACCATGAAACCCCTAGCACCAAGCACAGAGGATGTGATGTGGAAAGTATTCCATCTCACACTCGAAGGTAATGCGCTAGAGTGGTATACTCATTTGGGAACTTATGAACGGACAGCCTATCTGTCCTGGGAAAATCTTAGAAGATCGTTTCTCGATAAATACTTTCCCGAAGCTAAAGCATCTGCCATTAAACAGAAAATCTCAGCCATAGAACAATGAGATAACGAAAAGTTACTCGACTACCTAACTAGATACCAGGACCTTTTAATAAAGTGTCCTAATTACCAGTATACTGAGGAGCAGATAGTGGAGTACTTTTGTAGTGGAGTCCTAGACGACGAAGCCAATCACATTGATGGCGCGTCTAATGGATCAATTACGAATTTGGATGTCGAGACTGCATGGGAACTAATCAAGGAAGTCACCCTCAAGCGAGAAAACCGAAGAAGACGTGCCCGTGCTGTCAAGGGAATATTAACAAATGAGTCAGACCCAATGATGGAGAAATTGGCATCAGACATGGACAGTCTAGCCATAGATGTTAAGGAGATGAATGCCAAGTTAGCCACTTCGCCAAAAAAGGTCGCTCTTGTTACCGCACCTTGCTCCGTGTGGGATTCATATGTAGATTGTGCCCTAGGGCCAATCATCTTATTTATGTGTTATTTGAACATATGTAGTTTTTGATTAATTTATAGAGATAAATTATGTTGTTATCATATTATTAGCGTGTTTACTATGATAGCGTCCTTGATTGATTATAAGATAATGAATCTAAAACTGTCCCTGGTCGATCATTCACGTGGGAACGTAAATGAACTAAGACCAGCATGACCTCGGTGTATAGAGATACATGCACTAGATGCTTCTCGAGAGTCATGGTGCAATTTTGTAAGGGTTACAAATTGCTGGACCGACCCGGAGAGTCCTGCATGGGTTTAGTCATAAGCGAGCCTCTCCTGTACACCTGTCACGATAGCCTTAGACCTGAGGTCTTGACTATTCCGGCATTGTAGTTGTCAAACTTTGGCCTAGTCCAACGTTACCCGTAGCAGGGTAGCCATACAGGCTAGGTACGGGTTTGGTTGATTACCGTGCAAAGGAATGTGGTTGACCAAGATGGGATTTTGTCCCTCATTTAAGATGAGAGATATTTAACTGGCGCCCTCGATGAGTCTGTCCAAGAAATGCGTGGCCACGCTGGGAATTGGGACTAACTCAGGAAATCGAGAAAGTTGTGGTTTGGATTTTGGATGACATTCCCGTGCCTGATCCATGACCAAAATATCGTGAGACAATAGGAATTATGACAAGGTGGTATTTAGGTTAAATCGTTAAAGTCGTTAAAGCGATAACTCCCGTGTTTTGGGTAGTTGTGATGGCTTGCTAGAGTCCGCTCACAACTTGTGAATCATTAAGATGATTTGCTGCCAACTTCACGTGAGGCCTGCTGGGTCACACATGAGCAGGATCAAGATGCTAATTTTTGGGACACGAATTAGGGTTAATTCGTGAGTCACTTAGGTGACACAATTTAGGACATAGTTAAATGTCTTAGGACATTAAATCTTGTCTTAAATAAATATCTATGATTGAGGTTTTAAATTTGTTGGACAAATTTAAATTTAAATTAATTGTTAAATAGTTTTACAATTAAAATATTAGTGAATAAATAAATTAAATAAGTTTCCTAAAAATTAGGGAATTATTGATTTATTAAATTCACTAAAATTGGGAAACATAAGGAT
Source organism: Chamaecrista fasciculata (assembly GCA_003254925.1). Taxonomy (NCBI): domain Eukaryota; kingdom Viridiplantae; phylum Streptophyta; class Magnoliopsida; order Fabales; family Fabaceae; genus Chamaecrista; species Chamaecrista fasciculata. Next base: position 29,278 of record QANZ01027783.1, on the reverse strand, counting down.
GAGGGTGGCGCCTCATTATCTTTATTTTTATTAATAGAAATTGTTTTTATTAATTAAATAAAGATAAGATAAATATCTTTTGGAAAAGATATAGGATTTGAATTAAAAGATATTAAGGTAATTCTTTTATTCAAAATTGTTAGGAATTAGTTATAACTACCTAAGGAGTTTGGGTTGTTATAAAATTCCTCCAAAAACTCCATGAGAATTTCGCCTACCCCCTTTCTTGGGATGGAAGATTTGATCTTGCATTTTAGAGTTTGGGTCTAGGCTAAAGTCGATTTTTATATTTAATTATTAAAGTAATATTTAAATTATAAAATCAAAATCTCATGACTCATTCCAACCAATAGGATTTGAGCAAATTAAGATTTGATCTCAAGATTTGATCTTGGATAGTCAAATTCGAATTGGGCCTTTATTTTTGAATTATAATATTAAGTTTAATATTATAAATCAAAAGATATTTTGAGATATCTAAAAGATATCCAATATCTTAGAGATATCCTAATTGGATTAGGATTCCCTAAAACTAGGAATGAGAACACTATAAATAGAGGCACTAGGCGCCTATCTCAGAGACAATTCACAACACACATCAATTCTTGGTCAGACCAAGAATTTCGCCTAGAGCACCTATTGAGAGTGAAAAATCGCCTAGTCCTAATATTATGAGAGTGAGTCGATTTTCTTCATGAAAGAGAATTGGACCTGCACCTGATAATATTAGTACTTCCCAATCAATCTTGATAATCAAGAACACTTCTTGATTATTCAAGAATCATAGATAGAGTTCCCGTATTCACTTGGGAAGAAGTGAAGGAGGCTAGCACCTAGGCATCTGCCAAACTGCTCGTGTGGATCACCGGTAGAGGAAGGACACTCAGTGGACTTCTCAAATTCGCGAACACGATAAGTCACCGATTGAAACTAGGTAAACATCCTTTTCTTATCTGGTATAAACATAGTTAGTGGATCCTGGAAGGAATCACAGAGTTAGCTTTTAGTTTTATTTGCGTTTTAGTCCAAATTTTTAAATTTCCTTCCGCTGCGCTCCCTCTGTGATTTCCCAACAAGCCACTTCGCCAAAAAAGGTCGCTCTTGTTACCGCACCTTGCTCCGTGTGGGATTCATATCAACATGGAAGTAGGGAATGCCCCCATCAACCCGAGGAAGTATCAGCCATGTATCGACAAGGCCCTAGTCAATTTCCTAAAAGATTTGACAATAGATTTAGGACTGGAAATTATTTTCAAAACCAAAACTTTAATAACCCAGTTCCTCAAAAACAAAACTTTTCTTCAACCAAAACTGACACTCACCTCCTCATTAGAAAGTTTGAAGAATCTGAAGCTCGAACTTCGAAGAAATTCGATGATTTGGGACAAAGGATCGATCTTCTTTCTAAAGAGATGGAAATCATGAAGAGGAAGCACGATGATCTTGAACAACCAGTCGTTCGGGCAACCAATGTTAAATAACATAAGTGCCCCTAGCTGTTCTAAGGCAGTTGATGCCATTACTACTAGAGAAACCGAACTTATAGAAAACCCTGCTCAAGAGACCTTAGTACAAACCCTAGAAGAACCTGAGCCTGAGGAGATATTTATAGAAGTCAAAGGTGGAGAAAACTTTAGGGCTATAATAGAAAAACACCCTAGGTATGCCCAATTCTTCTTTGGTTTCAACTACAAGAAGGATAAGGCAGAAACCACTGCTGTAAATGAGTTGGAAACTAAGGTGGAAGACCTACCATTTCCAAGCTCTCATTTGATGACTAAAGAACAACTAGAGAAAAAGAAGGATAAGGAGATAGAAGACTTACTAGCAAAACTTAAAGTGAATGCCCCCTTATTAGAATTGGTTAGGAAAGTCCCTAGGTACACCAAGGTATTTAAAAACTTAGTTGAGAAAAAGAAAACATCCAAAAAGAAACTTCAACTAAGTCCTACCATTTCAGCCCTTCTAAACCCTAAGTTACCTATAAAACGCAAGGATCCTGGTTCATTTACCATCCCTTGCATAATAGGAAAAGTTGTATTCAATGGAGCATTGTTGGACTTAGGAGCAGCCATCAACGTTATGCCCAAGTCAGTCAATGATTCCTTGAATATGGATGAACTTAAGGACACAGGGTTGATCCTGCAATTAGACGACAAAAGCAGTAGACACCCCTTAAGAATAGTGGACGATGTCCTAGTCAAGGTGAAAGATCTAATCTTTCCCGTTGACTTCTATGTCCTAGACACCGGTAGTGAGAAAGCTACCGATTACACCATAATCTTAGGTAGGCCTTTCATACGGACTGCTAATATCAATATTAGCATGAAGGATGGAACAATTACTATGGACAATGGACATCAAAATATCACACTTACGATGTACAATTCGGAGAAATCTGATGAATACTCCGTGTTGGGAACACGAAGCATTTGTACATCCAGTAGAAATCTAGGGAACACGTCTAAAAACCAACCTAGGAAGGAGGATCTCGACTTTAAAACTCTTCTAAACTTAAAACCTCCTGATCCTACCCCGCATATACCAGAAATAGATCTCTAAGACATGAACATTAGTTCACTCTTCGAGGAGGAGGAGGAAGACCTCGCACCTTCCAAGGTTAAAGAGAAACCAGCACATAAAGGAAATTTTTCCAAGCGCAAGGCTGGATGGCAGCCTGTGCGCCACAAAAATAACCCACTATAGCCCCATGCTATAGTGTTTCTAGTTTTGCAGACAAGGAGATAGGAGCAGTAGACTTCGATTGCCTACTTGTAGACAGTTACAAGCCTAAGACTCTGACCTCCATGTGTTCGTGCAAAAGCTTAGGCATATGTGCTGAATGCCTAAGTACTGAAGAATGGCTCCATAATGTAGATGCCGTGTGCAAGAACACAACCGAAAGGATTCATGTGGACTTCATAGGCATAGACAAGGTGCTCGATCCAAAGCGCAAAGGAATAACTATTAAAGACATGGATCAACCCATTGGATCATTCATCGATGACGCAGGGATCACACAAAAAGGTACGCTCGCAAACAAATATGTACTTTATCGGCTTATCATGCGAGACTACTATTATAGGACTAAACATCTTAAGACACGTCGGTTTAGGATAAATATGAAAACTAGATATCGACCATGCATAAAACTTAAAAACCTTAAAAATAGGAAAGTGGCACGAAACCCTATCCGAGCCACACTCTTCAAGGACAAGGATGGCAACCGATGTAGACAAAGGATCTCTGCCGAGCGAAGAATAGGCGGATACTTCGTGAAAATCCGCCACGAAACCTTCAGGCCACCCTGAAGAATGAAGATATTTCGCGATGCCTTCTTCCCACTTACAAGGTTTCCGCGTAAGTGTGTGGGAAGAAGAGGGTTATCCCAAACACCCTACTTCGTAGTTTAGGACCCTAGAATTTGTATTAGACAAATTCTAGTATTTTCTTAGTTTTAGTAATTTTAGTTTAAATTTCAGTTAGAGTCTGGCAGCCAAGCGACAGAAATAAAAATCTGCGTCGGCAGCGCACTTGGCGGCCTAACATCAAATTATTTGGAGAGTTTAATCGCAATTAAACTCTACCAAATCTGATTTAAATTTAGATTTTAAATCACGCGGATTTGACGAATATATTAGGAATATCATAGATTTTCACCCTATAAATACCCCCTCAAACCTCTAGGCTTCTCACAAATCTCAAAACGCCTTTTTCACTTCTAAAGCTCCTAGAGCACTCTCCTGAGAGCTTAAATCCTTTTCTTTTCAAGTCTTCCTTCAAATCCAAGGTAAGCCCTTTACGGTTTTTTGTTAAATTCGTTAGGAACTTCTAGGATAGGATTTTTTCTCAAAGTCGACTTTAGGACTTATCTCTGCCAACAAAAGGGTAATATGGGGCCTCGCTGACAAAATTTTTGAAAAATTTGCAAAATATTTTGCGCCGGCTCAAGATGACGGCGCAAACCCCAAATTAAAATTTTGTTTGCGCGATAAGGTTTAGAGGTGATTTGAGAGGAGTTTGTAGTATCTAGATAGTTTATCGTAGAGTTTTCTAGATTCCCGATAATTATAATATTAATTATAATTATTGATTTGTAGATATGGCCCAATTCAAGAGCATCCAAGCTAAGAGCTATCACAATGACTTTAGTCGTCATCTTCCAATTCACGCAGAAAAAGGGATAAGTTACTCCGATCCCATGATCGAAGAACTCAACCTAGCCGTTCGAGAGAGAAAAATTTGAGGATTCTTTGAACCGACTATCAAAGGCAGTCTCAACATGATATGGGAATTTTATTCACATGTCGATATTGCCAACCTCCATGGAGTTTATCTCCAGGGAACCTATGTGGATTGCTCCGCCAGTGCAATCAATTTCGTGTTTGGTTGTCGATCTGTGCCCAATTGTTCTTTCCAAAAATATCGAACCAATGTAGCATCCCTTGGAGATCTTATCTATCGATACCTTGATGGTTCTTATCTTGTTGGAAATGACCAAAGGGTAATCACTTCATTCTCTACCATGCACTCAACTCCTGCGGTCAAACTACTCCATAGGATCATAGATTCTAGGTTTATCCCAAGTCCTCCTAACGGGCGCATGTCAATGGACCAAGCTGTCTTGGCCTATTGTATCCTCCAATATTACCCTGTGGACTTTGGAAAAATCATCCACGACCAGCTAAGGTTGTGCCCTAGAAGGGAGAGGCTAACTAAGATCTACTTCCCTCGCGCTATATGCTACTTGGCTGCCCGAGCAGACATACCATGGCTAGAGGGGGATGAACCAATCCCTGATGCTTGTATCTTGGAGGTTAGGGAAGTCGTTCCACTTCATGGGACACGATTCATATTGCCTACACCTCAAGAAGTTCCTATTCCAGTACGACTAGTGGCCAGTGTCGAGACTCAATCGAGTAAGAAACCACGAACTGACACTTATGAAACTTCAACGAGTACTTCATCCACACAGAGTGACATGCAGCCACGTCAGTCTCTTTTGCGTGAAGTGATTACAATTCGAAAATTGCTCAAAGAACTAGTAGATAATGTTAAAAGCATAAAATATCTACAATATTTAGAATACAATAGAGATTAGTCTAAGATTAGTTTAGTCTAAGTCTAGGATTAGTTTAATGTTTCGCATTTTATAATTCTGTCTTTTATGTTTCTGTTATTTATGGATCGTTCTATCTTTCTTTTTCTGTCTTATTTTGTATTTGATCACCAATTTACCTTTGATTTATCATAAATAAAATATTCATTTGGACTTTTTTTTTCCTGATCTCAAGCTATTTTTTTAAAAAAAAATCTAAAAATAATAATACATAATAATAAAAATTATAGTCTAATATTTCCCAGTTTTTAAAATTTCTCCTTTTTTCACTTTAACATTGAGGACAATGTATTCTTCTAAATGTAGGGGAGAGAGGAGTAAATTCACACTCTTACTCTAGTTCTTTACTCCTGTAGAAAGGCCTAACTCTCCCCAAAAGAGCTCTCATAGGGAGAGGGTTGCCCCATTATATATATAGTGTTAGAAGGCCCTTTAACTAAGCGATGTGAGACTTCTACACGCCCCCCTCACGCCCAACTCGGGCGTGAAGCCAACGGGTTATTCCCAGGGCAGCCCACAGTAAGGCTCATCATCCATCCCACACGCCCAAACCAGGCTCTGATACCATGTAGAAAGGCCTAACTCTCCCTAAAAGAGCTCTCAAAGGGAGAGGGTTGCATTTAATTCTAACATTGGGGACAATGTTACGTTTTAAGTGTGGGGGAGAGGATTAAGTTAGAACAATTTACAGTTTGGTTCACCCAAAAAAAAATTCAAATTTGTCATTAATCTAAACATTTTATAAACTTTAAATTTTAAAAATTTTATTTTCACCTATTTTTAGTGCTTGATTTAAATTCACTTTACTTATTATTTTTCACTTTTTGAGTAGAATTCGAATTAGTCGAATTTTTAATATGTTTTGAGTTTTGAGTGAATAATTTCATATTCATGATAAGAGTTTAGTCTTAGTTATTTTCTAGAGCCTTAGAATAATCTAAGTAATTTTCTAAGTTTAGTAGTATTGTTTGATTTTTATAGACCAATTTGAGAGAAACCCAGCCTAGTTGGAAGATTAAGCCTAAATAATATATATAATATTTAGAGAGAAATTAGTCTCTTAGTTTTGTTTCTCTAGAACTTGTCTTAATTCTTAGTTAAAGCTTATTAGATTTAATGATTATTAATATGATAGAGGCACTTGTTTCTTCAACCCTTTATCCCAAACACTAGCCAGTTACCACATAAATATATCCTTTGTTAGCCCTTTGAGCCTATACATTAAGGTGTACTTATAAACCACAGGGCCAAACCAGGTGGGAAACCACAGAATAATCTAGAAGATCACGTTGAGCACAAGATATTCTTGTGTCGTTGGATGAGCCGCCGGCGCAAGCCAGGTAATTCCCGCGGCGCACGTATCTGATAGGAATATGACGTTAGCAAGTAAGCTTCAGCGCAATTTGATGTTGCGCCGTCTCTTTAGCCAACGACCCAAAAGGGAAATCTCGCAGCACAGAATAATCTGAAGCAGTAGAGTATACTTTGGACGGCAATGATTCAAGATACGAAGATATAATCGAAATATCGCGGATATTTCGGTGCGCCTTCGTATTGGGCCGCCGGCGCAGATCAACGGCCCAAGCGCAAATATCTTTCCTTGACTTGCGGACCAAGCACACTACTCAGTACTATAAATAGAGGTCGTCATTCCACGCTCAAAACACACATTCGAAGCTCACAATTAATTTACTCGCTCCAATTCTCTCTTTAGTTTAGAATAGTTCTCTGCCTAGAGCAAGAGTAACTAAATAGGTAGATACTTGAGGAATGCCTCAAGGATGTGACTTGAGTTCACTATGTTTCGTTGTAGAGTCCAGATGTTGATGTTGCATTTATGAAGTATGATCAACTCCTTCAAAGGTAATTGTTGAAGTTGTTTATATATATATATGATTCGTAGATCAATGCTTTGTTAGGGAATGAGACCTTGACATTCCTGGAGTTTGTCTCTCTCTCGATTAATAAAGTTGCTCTTTAGGGTTTGCTAAAGAGTGTTCTATATATCTTATAAGCATAATTAGGATTGTTATTGATATATATAAGTTTGTTTATTGTTCTGATGTGGCAATAATATAGATTTCCCCGAAGAGCTTTGATAAATTGCTCATAATCTAGTGTGGTTGAGTTATCTGTCCTAATCTTGTGTTCTCTCCATTGTTTGATTGCTTGTATTTAGAGTTTAAATACATAGTCTAACTTGGTTAAGTAAATGCATATCAATTATCTATTCTCTATAATGAACGAACTATGATAGTCCATCTCTAGAATTTTCTCTCAAGTATTGTTTTGACTCCCTTATTATCTTATTAAATCGTGACAACCCTCAATGACAGAAGTTACAACCTTCGTCACAATTCTCTTAGCCTCATTACATTGAGTTCTACGAGAGATCCGACCTTGGGTTAGCATCTATACTATATTTTAATAAATATAGTTATACTTGCAAGGCTCGAGTATAATTAAACTTGATTGCTCCGTGACACCTTACGACGGGTGTCCGGTCAATCACACATCATTCATTCAACATGTTCATCATTCATTCATATACATCATTCATTCATATTAATCATGTACATCACGTACATCATACATTTATACATGCTTTAGCATTCATACATCATTTTTCACACATTTTTCATCATTCACATGCAATAGCCCTACCTTTGGCACACATTCGGTAGTACTAATCATCACATACAGACTGGAAGAGCTTTTTTGGCACCTCGCCGCCGACCTCGTCGCGAGCTCATGGTGGTGAGCTCCGTGGCGAACTCCTAGAAAATTGGGCCTTTAAACCCAAGTTGGCGGTGAAGTCCCCTGCAGTATAAATTTGCAGTTTAAACCCAGGAAACTACGAATCTCCGTCACTGACATCGGCCTCTCCTATTGCACAACGAATTGGGTCTTACTCGGATCCACAACCACACCTTCACGGTTAATGACGTGGCCCAAAAACTTCATTTCTTCCAACCAAAATTCACACTTCCCTAAATTAGCGTACAACTACCTGCTTTGGAGGACTTCCAACACTATCCTCAGATATTCTGTATGGAGCTCTGGGGTCTCCGAATAGATAAGGATGTCGTCGATGAACACGACTACGAACTGATCCAGATATGGGCGGAAAATCCTATTCATGTAATCCATGAATATAGCAGGAGCATTCGTCAACCCGAACGGCATCACGAGAAACTCATAAAGACCGTAGCGAGTCCGAAACGCCATCTTAGAAACATCCTCCAGCCTTACTCAGATCTGGTGATTGCCAGACCGAAGGTCTATCTTCGAGAACATAGTAGCTCCCTGTAACTAATCCAAAAGATCATCAATACGTGGGAGGGGTACTTGTTCTTCACCGTCACCTTGTTCAACAGCCGATAGTCAATACACATCCTCATGCTTCCGTCCTTCTTCTTCACAAAGAGCACTGGGGCTCCCCAAGGCGATGCACTTGGCCTGATGAATCCTCTCGAAAGAAGATCATCAATCTAAGCCTTCAACTCCTTCAGCTCAGGCGGGCCATTCTGTACGGTGGAATGGATATAGGTCCAGTCCTCGATAACAGATCAATTGAGAACTCCACCTCGTGCTCCGGTGGTAGTGGAGTGATGTCATCAGGGAAGACATCTGGGTATTCCATTACAACAAGAATCCCATCCAATTGGGGCCTCGCTTCTCCAACCAGGTTCCCCAAAAGAGCAACCCTTTGACTATGTTCGCCATCCTTCTCTCCTGGATAAGCGGAACTCGAGCATTCCACTGATCCCTCCAAACAATTTATCACACGGGCTTTTTGGGATAGCCAATCCATGCCCAATATCACACCCATATCTTCCATGGGCAAACACATAAGCGTAACTTCAAACAAGTTGAAGTTAATTCAGATAGGACAATTCTCGCAGACTTGCAGAGCAATTGCCTTTCTACCAATCGGGGTAGTCACACACAAATCAAGCGGCAAACAAGGGTACCAGAACCCCAACTTAGCACAACATTGTTTAGAGATGAACGAGTGTATGGCACCAGTATCAAACAGAACTACTACACTACATCCCAAGATAATACCTTCAGTCTTTAGCATGTTCTGCGATCCACTCCCTTTGCGGCCATCCAGCACGAACACTCAACCTTACACCTGTGGACGCGACTCTACAGACTTCGAGGCAGACGCCCCCATCAGACAGTTCTTCGCCAAGTGACCCGGCTTACCACAGCGGTAGCACAGGCCTAAACCCATGTGGCACGACGTTCCACCATGGAACTTGCCACACTGAGAGCAATTCTGACTACTCCCAGATGACGCCCTATTCCCCGAACTCTGTCCAGGCTTGAACGATCAACCTCGCGGTGCGACATTCTGGTTGGGGTTGTCCTTCTGCTGATAGAATTCCTTCTGCTTCTTCAGCTCTTCCAGATGCTGACTCACCAGTCTACACTTGGTGACTAAGAGAGAATAACTCTTTATGTCAAGTGACACTATGTGAGTCTTTAGCTCCATGCTCAGACCGGCTTGTAGCTGAGCTGCCTTCCACTTCTCATCAGCATGCAACCTTAGGTATGTCGAGAACTTAGACAGTTGCTCGAACATAGCCAAGTATTCCTCAAAGCCCATATTCCTCTACTTCAGCTGGAGGAATTCTATCTCCTTCTCCCGTCTCACTAGAGCGGGGAAGTACTTATCCAGAAAAGCATCCTGGAATACATCCCAAGTGATCGGGGCTCCTTGGATAATCAACATCTGTTGCATACCTCTCCTCCAATACACAACATCTTCTGTTAGCATTTAGGCTCTGTTCGCTACCTTCTGCTCATTTATATAGAGAAGAACTACGAAGATCTTCTCCATCTCCCTCAACCACTTCTCAGCTTCCAACGGATCATAGACTCCCTCGAAAGGCAGGGGTCTAGCTCTTAGAAAGTTAGACCATCCCCGGTTAAGGGATCAATCGACTTGCGCACCTCCTTCAGCAGGAGGGGTAGGGTTTTAAGAACACCCATGTTCTGGCCAATTGCCTCAACGGTGGCTTTGGCCTGATCGCCCATGGCATCAGCCATGTTCTGTAAGGATAGAAGTACAACCTGCATCCTTGCCTCGAGATCTCCGAGGTCAATAGGGGCATGGTTCTCCCTTCTTCATGGAATATTCAACCTCTACAAAGTAAGTATCATTGAGATGATCAGTCCCAATAACATATAGTTTATAGGGCAACTATGCCAACAAGAGGAATCACCTGTCCTTATCACAACAACCTAATCGTTCCTCATCCTGACATAGATCCAAAACAATCGCACTGCCTAGGCTCAGTGGTGTTTCATAATGACAGTCAAGGCCAATCTACCTGGACTCAGTCTATAACCCTAAGAGGTCGTCAAAACCTTGGCTCTGATACCAAATTGTGACATCCGAGCTTCCAGAATCAAATATACTCATGGTACAACGGAAGAAACATGGTTTTGAAATGAAAGATAGGCTTAGGCCATTCAAAATAGGGTAATTTTCTTTTTCTTTTACTTGCTTGGTTGACACGGAATCACGTGCCCAAACTGGTTCCCACTTGCTAACATAATTAACATATACTTATAACTTAGATATATAGTTAATCATACAATCAGAGTATACTAAACGTAATATCATATATATAAATAACAGTCATACATAAGTCATAGTCTCGGCCAGACCAGCCAGGGGTCAGACCACACAAACTAACATAACAGTATCTAAGAAGAACTACTCGGTTATGGTTCACTACATTGCCTATACATATATACATTAAAATATAATAGCTAGCTTGAGGGCTCCTCCCTGACATACTAAATGTTAGGAATTGTTCCCTAGGGCCAATCCTCCTTTATATATGTTATGAACATATGGATTAATTTATAGAGATAAATTAATGGTTTTCAAATTATTAGCATGTTTACTGTGATTACGTCCATGATTAGTTATAAGATAATTAATCTAAATCTGTCCCTGATCGATTGTTTTCGTGGGAGCGAAAATGAACTAAGATCAGCATGACCTCAGTGCATAGGGATGCACGCACTAGATGCTGGAATGAGAGTCATGGTGCAATTACGTAAGGGGTTACGAATTGCTGGACTGACCCGGAGAGTCCTGCATGGGTTTAGTCATCAACTTGCCTCTCTTGTACAACTGTCACGACGCCTTAGACCTGAGGTCATCATTATTCCGGCGTTGCAGTTGTCAGACTTTGGCTTAGTCTAACGTTGCCCGTAGCAGGGTAGCCATAAGGGCTAAGT
>QANZ01027783.1:0-17552 GCA_003254925.1 Chamaecrista fasciculata | reverse complement strand
ATTCAAGATTTGAATTAAGATATTGGGGTAATATTTTAATTCAATAAAGAATTTAAATTCAGAATTCAAATTTTGAATTAAAGATATTATTGTAATATTTTAATTCAAAAACATTGGGATAAAATAAGTTGGTTATGACTTCCTAATTTTAGGAGTTATTTTTTATTTATAAAAATCCCAATAATTAAGGGAACTAGGCGCCTAATTTCATGTGGGTCCCATTGGAAGATTTGATCTTCAATTTGATTCTGTGAGATAGGGATTTGAATTTGAATTAAAATATTATGGTAATATTTTAATTAGATATTCAAGTCTTAAAGATATGATATTATTGTAATATCATGATTTTACATTTATAAAATTACCATAATTTTGGTAATTATATAGATCAAAGTCGCCTAGCTCAAAAATAAGTCATGCACTTTTGTGAAAAACCCTAGCTCTTGTGAGAAGTCGAAATTCATCCTTGTTGAGAGAGAAATTTCGCTACCCACCTTCCTAGAGAGAGAAGTCGATTTTCTCCTAAGTGTTAGAGAGAGAAATCGAAAGTTGTGGGTTCTAGGGTTCTTGAGAGAAGAATAACAAAAGGGGTTTTGTTGCTGTCTTCTACTCTATATTGCGCCACCTTGCCTGGAATTCAGAGAAGGAGTTCCTGAGTTCAAAAGCTGTAGATTCAATCCCGAGTTTCTTTGGAGAAAGAAGCAAGGAGGCTAGCACCTCGTGTTCGGGAAACTGTTCGTGTGGATCACCGGTGGAGGAAGGACGTGGAAACGGACTTCTAGACTCGCCAAGTATCACCAATCCGATTGAAAGCTTGAGGTATAACACTTTTCATATCTGGTTTTAAATTCAGCTAGCGGATCTCAGGGTGGGTTTTCTCCTGGGGAGCGCAAGTTTTTTTTTATTTACAGTTCTTCCGTTGCGTGTTTTCCCCGGGAATTCCCAACACTAAAACTACCAGCAGTACAAAATACTAGGCAGATAAACAACTAACTACGCTGCGCAAAGAGACAAGTAGAATGGGTACGAGTAGGAATCACTTTAGGCGGGGTTGGAAACTTATCAGGGGCAGGTGAAGGAGACCGGTGATCCTTAGAAGGAACGCCCAGCTCTGGTGCAGGAACTAACTTCAGGTTGCTAGTGACCCTCAGCATCCCCAGCGGAGGCACAAAGACATCCTCCACGTATATCGTCAGCAGGAACTTCAAGACAGACATCTGAAATGTTGAAAGAGTGAGAATTCGAGAATTCTTAGGAGGAAACTAAACTCTACTTACCCATCAGATCCTTGACCCTGCATAAACACTCATATACATTTCCTACTCTAACAGCCAATCCATTTCACAGTCATACATCATCATATCATAACATCATGAACATCATCATCATCATCATTACTGTTTATAACAACATACTCATTCATCATCATAATCATATTCATTATCAGACTCATCATCATAAATATCATCATGCTCATTATCCTATTCATCATCATACATGAAAACATAATAGGTAAGTTAAACATACTTACCCGGCCATCCATGCAAATGCAAATCCTATGCAATGGCTTCATTCTTTCATCTTTCCTTTACTTTCATTACTTCCTTTACATCATCTCTCCATCATTATGGCTGGTCGTGGCTGATGTGCCACTTGACCCGTTACTTTCACGGTACAACCAATAGTTGGCCTTCCCGAGCGTCCCAAGGCATGTACACAACCCATGGTCACCGGGGGCAGATCTCCAGTCCCGGTCATCATCAGTAGGCTCACAGGCCTCTGGGTAGGTCTCACCACCATCCCTAGTCATTATTAGCATGGTGATCACTTTGTTTAAGTTTATTTCATCGTGCCAAAGCACCCTTTCATTCGTTATCATTTCATATGCTCCCCACATATGTCATTCGTCATGCATCACGCTTGATCACCATGTCATCATACATCATGTCATGCACATTTACACATACATCATACATCGTTCATTCAACATGTTCATCATTCATTCATATTCATCATGTACATAACGTACATCATACATCCATACATGTTTTAGCATTCATACGTCATTTATCACACATTTGTCATCATTCACATGCAATAGCCCTACCTTTGCCACACATTGGGCTAGTACTAATCATCACATACAGACCGACATTGAAAACTGTGCAGGGAGCCACTGTTTTGTTACCTCGCCGCCGACCTCGACGCAGGCTCATGGTGATGAGCTCCGTGGCGAACTCTCAGAAAACTGGGCCTTTAAACCCAAGTTTCAAGAGTTGCCATTTGGTCCCTAAACAGTCTCAAACCATGTCTGATCACAACCAAAATTTACATACATATAGAATCAAGTCTCCTAATTACAGATCTGGCCTCAGATCTGACATGCAAGAAGATTTCCATAAAAATGCGCAAACATTCATTTCTTGCATTTTAGTTCCTATCATCAATCAAACATTATCCAATCATCATGAAAATTCATAATATAAAGTATTAACTCTCATGATCATGAATCTGCCCTCAGATTCAACATGCAGTCAGTTTATATAACTGAACTAACAGTTTTCATTCTTTTTACTTAGGTCCCTACCTGAGACCAAACCATCTCCAAATTGGACCAAACTTCATATTCTATTATTATATTCATCTTGTATCACATATTTATGCTCAGATCCAACATGCAGAGGGGTTTCATACCCAAATCGAAAATCACATCTTTATTCTTTACAAAATCATGAAATCATACCAAATCATCATAGATTTTCATGAAATTCACATATGTAATACTTTTCTTAGTGAAGAACTCAAATCCAGCATCAAATTTCACATGCAAGACACTTAGGGACTAAAAACAGTGAAAAGGACTAAACTACATTTTCAGAAATCGTGTAGAAGTGAGAAAACAAGTTCAAGGAGAGAGTTAAAAGCCTCCTACCTCAATATCTTGATGAAATCCAACTTCAGCAACCTTCCAGCATCTTTCTCTCTCTAGAACCGAGAGCCTCTCTCTCTCTAGAAATCAGAAAATGGGGTGAAAGTGTATTTTTTGGACTAAACTGCAAATTTATACTGCAGGGGACTTCGCCGCCAACCTCGCCGCGTGGCGAGCTCATAGTTAAAATTGCAGATTGGTCCTTCCGCATCAACTCTTCTATATTTGCCCTTGTGACCCTCAAAATGCCTTTCTTTCTTACATTTAAGTTCTTTTTCGCTTGCGTTTAAGTCCCTAAAGTCCCATACTTAACATTTTCGAGTTCAACACTCATCTGTACCCTCATTAACTCATCATTCCTCATTCATATGACCTTTCCGAAGGTCGAGATGTTACATGAGTTGTCAAAATATATAATTTTTGGTTTACTGATAATCCTTCTTTTTTTTGTTTTGGTTATATTAGTAATATTTTTTGTAGTTTCAAAATAAAAATTATATATTTGAAAAAGAGAAATGATATAAAATATACAATTCAGCCAAAAAATATATAATTCATTCCTTGAATTTTTTATAACCAAAATAACCATTTAACCTATGAAATTTTACATAATTAATTTCCACTGCTTAGAGATAGATTATTAATTTGGTCCATGAATTTGTAAGGATTATTTTACTTTTGTCCCTAAATTTAATTTTTGGTCATTGAATTTGAGAGAGACCTGATCGTTGATGATTTCCATATTTTTAGGATTGATTCACTTAAATTAATACAAAATCACGAACCAAATATTGGGTTTTGCAGAATTTTCATGTTATTTTGATCTTTCAATTTTATTGTTTGGTCATTGAATTTCAGAGAGAGACCTGATCGTTGATGATTGTGATTTTCTACAGGCCCAGAATTATATTTTACACATTTTAAGGACCGATTCATAGGATCAAACAAAATCATGAACCAAATTGTATGTTTCCAAGAATTCCTATGTTATTTTCATTTTGGTCCCATCATCTCATTTACATAAAGCATCTCAAACCTTCATTCCAAAATTTATCATTAGAAATTTAGAACAAATTCCAAAATAATTTCATTACCGGTTCATATTTTCATTCTATTAAAATCACAACCAAACACTTATCATTTCATTTAATTATTTTCATTTTATTTTATTATAAATTATCATTTCTACCCCTATACAATTTAAAAAAAAAAAATTCATAAACTTATTTCAACCAACTACAACCATTACATACCTTTTTACATAATTTTATATCCTAATTTATTTTTAGTATCTCTCAAATTACTTAAATACCATTATATCATCTCATTTCATTTAACTAATCATTTCCTTTCATTAGATGAACTGAGGTCCCAAACATTAGTACATCAAATATTTCTTAGCACAACTTGAATGCAGCGCCCTTTATCTAACTAATCCATTAATTACAACACATGATGTTTATAGTTATAGTTCAAAGTGAATCGCACTAGGAACACGTGAGGGTGTTTCGTCAAATTATGTACACTGTACTGCTGCACTTTTAATCTGAATTTATAAATGAAAGACATCTATCTAGCTAGGTAAAAGCTATCTACTTTTTGCTCTTTAAAATGGACCCATGCCTAACAAAGGATAAGCTAGTGAGTAGATGTTCAGCATTTAGATAAAAATTATATGAGGATATGTGTAGTGTGGATAGAGATAAAGAAAGATTAAAAAATATTATTCAATCTAACAAACATTTTTTTTTGGCCAAAAGTCTAACAAACATTGAATCCTAGGAAGCATGGACATTTCTTTCTAAGAGCGTGTCGCTGTACAGACATGTGTCTGTATCTGACACTCGTATGACACTCACACAACACATATTCATAAGTTTCAGAATATAATTTTTTTTTACTTTAACATGATAAACAATATAAAATAATAACACATCTGACATATATTATGAATAAATATTATAATTTTTAAAGTTTTCATCAAAATTTATGAATTTTTAATTATTTATATATATAAATATTTGCCGTGTCGTGTCATGTAAGTTTAAAAATTTAACGTGTCGATGTATCCGTGCCTATGTCGTGTCCCATGTCTGTATCAGTGTCCATGTTTCATAGATCGAATCACTCAATTTAAACTCTACAAGGTAAAACAGGTATAATTAATTTAATTCTTTTTTTTTAACTATTAATTTAAATTTAATAAAAAAGTAAAACTTTTCAATATCAGTAGTTATGGGCAATGTTTATGGGCAATGTTCACAAAATGACAAGAGTATTAATTTTATCTTCAAAATTTTACATTAACTATTACTTTTATTTTCAATGTTTTATATTTTAATCAATTTTGTTCTTTACTTTTACTTTAGCCAAATATTAATGACATAATCTAAGTGACTAATGATATGCAATCTAAAACTAATAGAAAAAAAATTAAAATCTTAACTTAGATTGAAAAACAAGATGCAGTATGTCATTAATTTATTGAAAGAAGTTAGTTAAAGGATAAAATTAGCCAAAATGTAAAATATTGGGAACTAAATTGACGGCAAAAAAAATTGGGAAGAAAATTGACAATTAATTTAAAATTTAAGAACGAAATTAGTACTTTTGTCATACAAAATTTATAAGTGTATCATAATTTCTTGACTAAACTAATAATTTAGTCATTGAAAAATTATCGTGTTAACAATTCAGTTATTGAAATATTAAAATATACAATTTAGTCTTTGAAAGAATAAAATTCTATACCCTTTAGTCTTTGCAAGATTAATATAGTATACTATTTAATGAAAAGAAAACTGTGTACCATAAGGTTGAAATTCTACTTAAATTAAAAATAATATTGTAGAGTGCCCATGAACAAATATATGAATAATAGGAAATTAAAAATGCGATGTGGAAGTTTACCAAAAAAAAATGCGATGTGGAACTTCACACATAATCCTTACCAGAGCATACAATTAATGTATATAACTCTTTGCTTCTTCTTTTTTTTTTTGGTAAATAAATATATAACTCTTTGTTTCGTGTCTTCGTGATCATTAACTTAGATCACAAAGGAATTAAACACTTTTAGAACAGATCAAGCAAATCCAAAAGTTAGTGTGTAGTGAGTGGTGACGTGAATTTTTCATTTGGCTTTATGTGTACGAAATCATGGCCATGTCCATGTGAGAGGCTACTTTATGAATTTAATAATATTGGCGTGACCGCATAACAAGGGTTTTGTGGACTTAAAAATAGCATGCCACAAGAATATGCTGCGAAATTAGTATTGAATTTGGAATCAAAATAAATATATCTTACTTTCTTTGTCCATAAAATAATGATTAAATTAATGATTTCGTTGAAAAATAATTGATTTATCAATTTAGTCCTGAAAAGATAGAATTATAAGATTTAGTCTTCAAAATATGTCATTAAAATCAATTTAGTTCTTTTCTCAAAATACCAATTAAAATTTAATGGCAAATATGATGAGATTTTAAAATTTATTTACACTATACTTAACAATTTATGTTAAAAAAATTATTTTAACAGTTAAATTTGAATTACCATTTCAAGAAAATGATCAAATTGATTTAAGTGGCATCTCTAAATTTTAGGATAAATTACACTTCAGTACCTTATTCTATGGATTTATTTTACTTTGGTACCCTGTTCTTTCAAAAGTGACACTTTGATACCATGTTCTTTGCACGATTTTCATTTTGGTACCCTGTTATTTCAAAAGTAACATTTAAGTACCCTGTTATTTCAAAAGTGACATTTTGGTACCCTGTTCTTTGCACCGTTAACACTTTGGTACCCTATTTTATGGACCGATTTCACTTTGGTACCCTGTTCTTTCACGATTTTTTACCATGTTCTATTTTTTTTAGGGTAGCAAAAGTGTCATTTTTGAAAGAAAAAGGTACTAAAATAAAGTTATGCAAAGAACAAGGTACTAAAGTGTCACTTTTGAAAGAATAGGGTACCAAAGTGAAATCGGTCCATAGAACAGAGTACCAAAATGTAATTTACCCTAAATTTTATTACTCTATCTTTTATAGAGTATATTGAAAAATTAATTGCTTTTTAAATATTAAATCGTTTACTTACTCGGAATATATCTTACTTTTTTTTGTTTAGTTTTTAAATTTACATTGAATTCTAATCCATTATTGAATAATTAAAATATATTATTCAATTCCTGATGAATTATTATAATTGTCAATAATTTAATTTTTAAGGACTAAAAAATACAATTTAAAGACCAAAAAATATTAATTTATTATAAATTTAGAGATTAAAAAGTTTAATATCAATTCAAACACCAAATTATCATTAAGTACTAAATAATTAATAACTGAAACATTTCAAAGATTAAATTATATATTTTAATTATTTAAATATTGATTAATTTAGTCGGTATATATAAATTTAGAGAGCAAATCATAGGTTTTGTCAATAATATATGTGTATAAAGGAGAAGTGGATTGGGCATGAGCCAGTTAGGCACTTTCCCACCGAGAAAGAAAGTGTGTGGAGAGTGGGCAATACTAACATTATACATATAATAATAGTCAGATTCTTCACAAAGTTACAATAATACCAAATCATCTTTCCAAATTATATCGTCATAAAGGACCAAAATGATCATGGAGATTGGGGACGCCATGTTGCAACTTCAATTTTAGTGCCTTCATCTATCTAGTTATTACCATCATAACTCAATTGGCCAAGCTGATGGTGGGGGAAAGATTTTTAAAATCGGAATGATCATTAAATCGACTGAAATAGCAGTTCAAAGTTTAATAGTTTAATTAAAATTTAATTGTGTCGGACCGTTAGTAATTAAATATAATAAAAATATACTAATAAAATGTAGAAGTGACTTATTGTATATGTATTTTTATCATCATATTATATTGGACAAGGAACAAGTTCTTTTCGGCAAGTATTTTTGTACACTAATCAATAAATATTATAATTTTAAAACTAAAAATATTTAACAATTGATATTATATATGGTTTTGTTATTTTTAAATGGAATTCACTTTTTATCTTTTGGTCAAAGTACACTTTTAATTTGGTTTCATATCTTTGGTTCATGTCTCAATTTGCATTGGTTTCTTATCTATTTTTGTTACACTTTTGGTTCTATATCTTTTACTCAGATCTCAATTTGATCTTGTATCTTTTTTGTTGCACTTTTAATATCATATCTTTTAATCAGGTTGCAGATTTAATCCCATATCTTTTGGTCAAGTTACAAAAGTGGTCTCATATCTTTGCAAAAGGTTCTACATTACTATGAGACTAAGGATCAAACTTTTTGTAAAGAAATGAGATCAAATCTACAACAAAAAAAGATATGGAAGCAAAAGTTCAACAAAAAAATATACGAGACCAAATTAAAATCTAAGCAAAAGATATAAGACTAAAAGAACACTTTTACCTTACTTTTTTATTTTAGTTTTCTATACAAGTTAACTAACACCCTGAAGGGATCAAATTTCAAAGAGTCCCTTAAAAAATAAGTGTCTTTTCTCACGTTTAATTTTCTTGACTTCAATAACTAACTATATATATTGCCATAATTAAAAAGTTGATGACTTATATTTGTATCATATGATTCTTCTAATCATAATTCTATTCATGTTTTGTTTTTCTTATATAAAGTTTTGCAATAAAGTTTTGCCGGCCACCGGTTTTATTTTGAATTTTAATTATAGCAAAGATATATAGATATATATTGAAAGATTTCGGATCCCCCAAGAACCCAAACCCGAATTATAATTTTAAATCCAGGAAAGTATTAAAACAAATCCATCGCTAATATTCTAGATATTGCTAGTGGCTCTGCTCCACAAGACTGATCTCCAAATGTTGATCTCCTCGCATGAACTCCACCAAACGGTTCCACGACTGATCGCGGAAGAAGAACTCGAAGAGAAAGAAATATTACTATATGGGTTCTCTCAATATGATAGCCTCTTTTCCAACTCATGGAATTTAGCTACTTGAATTATGGGAAATCACTCCTATTTATAAGAGAATGGGAAAGCTCTCAACTACTAACTATTCGATGTGGGACTTATTTAAAATAGCCCACATTCCAATAAGTTAACCCACAACTCAATTGGAGTCTCACATGAGCGGATATTTAGCCCACAAAATCCAATATATATATATAAAGTTAATGTAATTTAATAAATGAAAAATAAAATTCAACATATATATGAGATTATGCTCTTTCCAAGTGGGTAGAACCTATAAAAAAAAATGATACAGCTAGCGGCTTTAAGCCCTATCAATCACTCTGATGTCAAAATTAAAAGGATTGCAAAATTAAAAGGATTGCGGGAGAGAGAGTAGAAAGAGAGGCAAAAAATGAGTATTTACCATGTTTAGTTGGGATGATTTCTTAGATAATGTTGGGAGAGTAGAAGGGAAATGAGAGGTATTTACCAATATCTTAACAACACTAATTAAAAGAATCCATTTAAAAATAAAAGTGTTTCCTCGTGTTTATTTTTTAAAAAATAACCATTATAAATAATTAGAAACAATAGAAAAATAAATAAACCTGTTTAGGCACGTGTATATATAGCTGACCACCCTATCCTTGCTAGCTTGTAATTATAAATGTAAGTAACAAGTGTGTGCATATATGATATATCATATATATATATATAACATGCAGTCATGAGAATTTGGTATATATATATGATAGTTAGCAATTGATAGAGGAGATATTTTATATGGGAAACATGAAGAAGTTGAAGCAGCGAAGAGTGATGATCCTAGTGCCATATCCAGCACAAGGACATGTGAGTCCTATGCAAAAGCTAGCGATGGCCTTAGTGAAAGAAGGGTTTGAGGCCATAATTGTGGTGCCCCAATACATTGAGAAGCAGATAGAGGTTAGTTTTAATGGATCATCATCAAATTCAAAGCATGAGGATGATAATGATGATGAGATAATATTAATGAAGAAGAAGATAAAGTGGGTGGGTGTGAGTGATGGGTTAAACAATATGGAAAAAGGAGGGATAGATTTCTTTAGCATTGAAAAGGCTATGGAAGAGAAGATGCCAAGTGAATTGGAGAGAGTGATATTATCATTATCAAAAGAAGAAGAAGAAGAAGTGGTAAATAATATTTGTTGTGTGGTGGCTGATTTGTTGGCATCATGGGCAATACAAGTTGGTGAAGCATGTGGGATTCCTGTGGTTGGATTTTGGCCTGCCATGCTTTCTACTTATCGCTTGCTTGATTCAATTCCTCACATGCTTCGGACTGGCCTCATTTCTCATGAAGGTAATATATATAATTCATTCCTTAATTTCACCTATCTCTCTCTATAAAAATATCTCACTTTTAATTATGCATATATAGCTACTGAACTAAGTTTTGGCCTAAGGACCTTATCTTGTTCGATGAGAAATTTTGGTAGCGATTTCCTGTAAAATAATGAACAGTGAGAGGGGGAGGGTGGCTGCCCCGCGATTCACCTCTGATACTTAAGTTAGTAGTAAGTATTTGAAAGTAATCAGTCTAGACTGAGTAAGAGTGTTACCTTGATCGACCCTCCCTAGGCCTTTTATAGTGTAGGCGGCCATTAGAAAGACCCGATATTTGAGGGATTTGATTTCCCACTGACTCTAGAAAAATCAGTTTAGTTTCGATATTTCAAGAAAGATATCTCTTGGTGAGGTATCTAAGAGAATCATTGCTGGAATCCACAATTTTCGAAGATGGATTACGTGGATAGCTCTCTTAACGTCGAGGCCCTTCGGGAGGACCCCACTTTTGGGTATGGTCGCCCAATTTTGGGCGGCCATGGCCTTGCTTAAGGCATGGACGCCCAAAATTGGGCGACCATGGCCTTGCTTAAGGCATGGTCACCCAAAGTGGGTGACCCTAGTGGAGACCACTATATTTCTGTATTATTATATACCATCAACACAAAGATTTTATAAGTATTGCAAACGAACATGCTTATTATGATTATAATCAGAGCAGATTATAATCAAAGCACAAATGAATTGGGCCTAAGTGGTAAGTAGTTTTGATATCGCTTAAGCAAATTTTCGTGTTCAAAACTTTGTGAATGCAACAATTATATATTTTAATTTGTTGTAACATGTCTAAATTAGTCTTAGCGAAGTCTCGAAAACCCAATAGAGAAGAAAAAAATTACCTACCATATATGTACAGATATAGATGCTTAAATTAATACTTAATTAAAATTTGGTCAAAACTTCAAATTGGTCCTAAAATATATGTGGTAGATTTCAAATTGGTCCTAAATATTTCATTTTTTTTAGATTGATATTCCTATATGTTACAATAATTTCTCAAATTGATCCCAAATAAGCCTACTTCCGAGACGCAATTTGACCTTATTTCTTAATATTCTCAATTGGGTAAAAAAACTCTTCAAGAATTTAGCACTACATAATTTCAAAATTATTGTATTTGGACTTGAGAGATATGACTAACATTTAGGACTAATTTAAATTTATTCCATACATTAAGACCAATTTCTTTTTTATACTTAATTTTATATATAATATTCTTATATTTAATTAAAATTTTACTGGAAGTATTATTAGATATAGAATATATGTGATTTTCAAATTAGAATATCTTATTATATATTTGTATAGTTTGAAGATTGAAGATATTTTATATATTTTGAGCGAGTACTCAAGTAAAAAGTGGCTGTCCCATCCATTCATAAAAACATACTACCTTTTTAATTATGATATTTATTTTCAGAAACTTCGAAAACAAAATTATTTAAAAATAAATAGGCAAACATTTATATCAAGTCAACTATATTTCAATTTTTTGGGATCTGAAGGGAAGCCACAATACATATTATATGGCAATGTAATTAACATGTTCTCTCTCTCTCTGATAGCTAATGCATAAGGCATAAGCTTCCATATTTTGCTTCCTAGAGAAGAAAACCAAAAACACTTTTCCTGCCATATCATCAACTCCCATACTATATAGTTGCCAAAAACCTGTTCTTTTAATATACATATATAGTGAGACTTACCAATTTTTTAACACATTTTTTTTTCTGTATAACAGGACTTCCACAACATGAAGGCAAGGTTTGCTTTTTACCAGACTTACCCATATTAGAGACTGAGGATCTACCATGGCTAATTGGAACTGTGGCTGCCAAGAAAGCAAGGTTCAAATTCTGGACAAGAACCTTGGAAAGATCAAAACGCATTAAATATCTCCTTGTCAATTCCTTCCCAAATGAAGCCTGCAATAACAATAATAATAATAATAATGATTTGCCCATTGTGTTGCCTATTGGGCCTCTTTGTGGTCATATTAATCCAAGCAACAATAATCCAATTAGCTTGTGGGAAGAAGACATGAGTTGCTTGGATTGGCTTAACAAAAAAGAGCCCAATTCAGTGGTTTATGTGTCATTTGGGAGTTGGGTGAGTCCAATTGGTGAAGCAAAACTCACAAGTTTGGCATTATCACTTGAAGCCTCAAACAGGCCTTTCATTTGGGTGTTGAAGTCTTCATGGTTTCAAGGCTTACCAAAAGGGTTCATTGAGAGGGTTTGTGATATTAAGCATCAAGCAATGATTGTTTCATGGGCACCCCAAATGGCTGTTTTAAGACACAAATCTGTGGGGTGTTATCTCACACATTGTGGGTGGAATTCAACCATGGAGGCAATACAATATAGGAAGAGAATGTTGTGTTATCCAGTGGCGGGTGATCAATTCTTGAATTGTGCTTACATTGTTCAAGTTTGGAAGGTAGGGATGAAGCTGAATGGGCTTGGAGAAAAGGATGTGGAACAAGGATTGAAGAGGGTGATGGAGGATGTGGAAATGGAAACTAGGTTAATCAAATTGAAAGAAAATGTTCTTATGGGATTGGGAGCATTCAATTTGAAAGCCTTTGTTCGAAATCTCAAGAAACATGCATCTACTACTCTATGTTAATTAATGTATATATATAATATGCTAGCTAGTTTGATTTTCTCAAGTGATTTCGACTAGAAATTAAAGTCATATATGGATGGGCGTATTTAGTTAATTAAAGAGTGTTTGGTACGTTATGATCTCAAATGTCTAGTATCTCATGAAATTTATAATTCAATTCCTCAATTGTTGTAACCGTCAAAAATTTTTATGTCGATAATATTTTTTTAAGTGTAAACAATAAAAAATAAAAAATAGTGATAATATAAAATATATAATTCAGTTGAAAAATATATACAATTTAATCCCTAAATTATTGTAAACTTCAATGATTTTTATATCAGTAATATTTTTTGTTGTGTGAAATAAAACAAAATTAAAAAATAATAATGATATAAAATATACAATTCAGTCCCTAAAAATTTATAATTCGATCAATGTTATTTACATTTTGGTCTCTCTTCCAATATATCATACTGGGGGCTTTCCTTGCCCTAACGGGCATGGAAATATGTATATAATATTTGATTTAACATTTGTAGTTATTCAGTGACTAAATATTATATTTTTATTATTCAAGGACTAAATCGTTAGAAGTGTGAAAATTAAAAGACCAAATAATAAGTTTTCACTTTTTTTAAATTTCATCTACTACTTTCTCTCTCATTATCTATACAGTTAGCCAATTATCAAGTTCCACATGTTTATTTCTTATTTTTTTTAATTTTTAATTTAATTATTTTTGACCAACCAAAAACACCCTTACACATATAATATAGTTAGTATAGATATGCCTACTCCAACCTCCAATATCAAATTTTCCAATGACAAAAATTTCAAGACAATTTCATCAAAACCATATTCAAACATCAAAATTTCATTCCTATATTCTCCATTATCAATTGCTTCATCTAGTTGATGTTTAAGGTAAATACATAGAGACCAAGGAAATGAGCTCACCTGAAATGAAGAGAAAAATGAGATTAAAGGACTAAACTATCTCTATTGAATTACTCACACTAAGTCAATAATAACTTTGATTGCTCAATAAATTCTTCCAACCAAATTAAAATATTCTCACAATTTTTCTTTTATAAAAGCTATTTAAATTTCCCACTCAAAATCAAATTCCTCCAACGGATTTGATTACTAACTCTCAGCCTTCCACCATTTTTTTTACTATCATTTTTTTTTTATATTTCCCACCAAAAACTAAACTATAAAAGCTTTTGTACTAAAGTCTTTTATATCAATATTCAAGTTAGATTTTTAAAATAAGTTCACTAGAAATAGATTTTAATGAAACTCAGTGTGTTGCTATTTTGTTGTGGGTCTTCAACAATGGATATTTCAAGTAAATCTTCTAGTGTTGTTATTTTGGTTTTCATAAAATCTGGTGTATGAATTATACATGGGAATGATGGTTAAAAAGAAGAATAAATAGTGAGAATAATAAAGGAGTAATTAAAATTTCATCGACCATAAGCTAATATTGGGAATGATAGTAATACTTAGAAAACGTTTATTTATTTATGACTCTATTATATTTAATAAGGATAGAATGGTAAAACAAGAATTAATGTTTTATTGAATTTATAAAACATAAGATATTTTGGAATAAAGAAAAGGAAAAAAGAACTTATATGCAGTTCATTATATGTTTGCTATGAGGTTCCTCCAATCACAAGCTTCAACTTCAGTTACATTCTCTCTCTTTAATGATTGATTCTGTAAAATGTTGTATTTAATACTGTCTCTACCATGATTGATTATGTAAAACAAATTTGCCATGTGTTCTATTTTCATTGAAAAACCTTATAGCAAAAATATAAAGCACTGCATATAAATTTTGTCATAAAAAGTTTCTCCCAAAAAAGCATATATTTGTAATCAAAGGAAGTACCATTTTTGTCCCTATATAATTTTAAAATATCTATACAATTATTTTAATCAACCATAATAATTACATACATTTTTAAATAATTTCACATATCATTATTACCAATATCTCTACAAAACCAAACGCTATTTTATCAGATTTCCAATATTTCTCTATTATCATTAAGGCTCCGTTTGGTACACCACCAAACACTTTTACATTGTAAAAGGGCACAAAATCTAAGATTTTCATGTGTTTGGTATGGTAATTTGAGCTATGTAAAGTGGATTACAATGTAAAGGGCTTTACATTACATAGGTCATTNGTGCACGGCGGCTCCGACCACCGTGGACCACCGTGTACGGCGGCTCCGACCACCGTGGACCACCGTGCACGGCGTCTCCGACCACCGTGCACGACGGCTCCGACCACCGTGGACCACCGTGCACGGCGGCGACGACCACCGTTGACGGCGGTGGTAGGCGGCGGTCTGGTGGTGGTTGTGGGAAGGGCATTTTTGTCATTTTTTTCTATATCTATTTTACTTTCCCTCCCCTACCATTTTATACCAAACACTTTCAATTTTTACCTACTTTACATTCCCTCAACTACTTTTCCTTTCCCTCACAATTTTTCCCTTGTAAAACCCTTTCCTTTACATACTTCCAACCCTTACCAAACGGAGCCTAACTTGTTTGGATGAGGTAAAGTTTGGGGGGAAAGTATTATTTGGAGGGATTTAAATTACCATCAAATTAAATCCATTGTTTGGATACAACAATACTAGTAATTCAAATTTCTTGGGAATTTGAGATGGAATTGTTTAGTAGAATTTACAATTCCACCTCAAGAGGTGGAATTTGTAAAATTCTTCCATGGACCTTTTTCTCTCAATCTCCTTTCTCTCGATGGACATGCCTAAAATGAAAAATTTTCGAGCCGGGTCGCCACGAGCTGAATTTTTTCGACCGGGCCGGCCCGAGACGAATTTTTCTGACTAGGCGGAGTCGAATTTTTTCGATCGGGCCGGCCCCAGCCAAAATTTTCGACCGGGCCAGCCCGAGTCGAATTTTTTCGACTGGAACGGCTCGAGTCGAATTTTTCCGACCCAGTCGGCCCAAGACGAATTTTTCCGGCCCGAGCCGAATTTTTTCGGTCGGGCCAACTTGAGCCGATTTTTTTCGATTGGGCCAGCCTGAGTCGATATTTTCTAACGAGTCGGCCCCAGCCGAATTTTCCGACCGGGCCAACCCGAGCTGAATTTTTCCAAAAAATTTGATCCGGTTAGGCCTGACACGAAAAATTTGACGCAACCCGAAAATTTGACCTCGTCGGTGATGGAGATTGTGCCCTAGGGCCAATCATTTTATATGTATGGACATATTGTTTGACTGATTTATGAATGATAAATTATGTCGTTATCATATTATTAGCATGTTTACTGTGATAACAATCCTTGATTAATTATGTGATAATTATTCTAAATTGTCCCTGGTCGATTATTCACGTGGGAACGTGAATGAACTAAGACCAGCATGACTTCGGTGTATAAAGATACACGCATGTGATGCTTCTCGAGAGTCATGGTGCAATTATGTAATGGGTTACAAGTTGCTGGACCGACCTGGAGAGTCCTGCATGGGTTTAATCATAAGCTAGTCTCTCCTGTACACCTGTCACGATGCCCTTAGACTTGAGGTCTTCATTATTCCGGTGTTGTAGATGCTGAACTTTGGCCTAGTCCAACGTTGCCTGTAACAGGGTAGCCATACAGGCTAGGTACAGGTTTAGTTGTTTGTCATGCTGAGGAATGTGGTTGACCAATAAGGAATTTTGTCCCTCATTAAATTGAGAGATATTTGACCGAGCCCCTCGATGAGTTTGTCCAAGGAATGTTTGGCCACACAGGGTAATGGGAATAACTCAAGGAATCGATAAAGTTATGGTTTGGATTACAAGGATGATTTTCCCATGCCTTATCCATGACCAAGATATCGTGTGACAATAGGGATTATGACAAGGTGGTACTAAGGTTAAGTCGTTTATGTTAAAACGATAACTCACGTGTTTTGGGTAGTCGTGATGGCTTGTTAGAGTCCGCTCTCGACTTGTGAGTCATAGAGATGGCTTGCTGCCAATTTCACATGAGGCCTGTTGGGTCACACATGAGCAGGATCAAGATACTGTTATGGGACACGAATTAGGGTTTAATTCGTGAGTCACTTTAGTGACACAATTTAAGACATAGTTGAATGTCTTAGGACATGAAGTCTTATCTTAAATAAAATCTACATTTGTGATATTTAAATTTGTTAGACAAGTTTAAATATATTAATTGTTAAATAGTTAATTTGATTAATCTATTTACAATTGAATTCTTGTTTAAAATATTAGGGAATAATGAATTGACTAAGTCTCCTAAGAGTTAGGGGATTATTGATTTATTAAATTCTCTAATATTGGATAACAAGATGAGGTGGCGCTTCACTCTTGAATTTAATTAATGAAATATGATTTTGTTAATTTGAATTCAATATTTAAATTTGATTTCAAGATTTAAAATTGAATTAAGATATTAGGGTAATATTTTAATTCAATTTGTCAAGGAAATTAATAAGTTGGTTATAACTTCCTAAGAGTTATGATTGTTTTCTTATTTATTAAGCATTTTGAATTTTAGGTTAAGATATTAATGTAATATTTTAATTAAGAATTCAAATCCTCTTGACTCGTTCCAACCAATGGGAAGTGTGCATTGAAGATTTAGTTTCAAGCTAGGAAGCAC
>QANZ01027782.1:132416-161810 GCA_003254925.1 Chamaecrista fasciculata | reverse complement strand
TGAAATTCTCATTTTCCCCCTCTGAAATGCTCAAACGGCCAATCTAAAGCAATCCCATTACACAATCCTTTTTGCTATATCTAAATAAAGGTGTTTAAAATGAGAATGAACATTTGTTGTTTTTGGCCAGAAAATAAGAATGAGGGAGTGGATCCCTCCCATTGCTTTTCTCTCCCTTTCTCTCTCGTTTCTTCAATCTCAACTGTTCATTTGATCCAACGTATATGGAGTGAGCTACGTATACAAAATTAAGTCACTTACTCTTATTTTTATGAGGAAACCTACTATTTGGTCCCTCCTTTTTCATACTTTTAACTATTGGGTCCCTACATTTTTGAAATAGACTATTTGGTCCCTCAAAAATTAGAAAGGTCAACTATTTAATCTCTCATTTATCATAATTTTCAACTATTTAGTCCCTCATTTATCATAATCGACAACTATCAAACGTTAAATGCTTACATGACACCATTAAATGTCACTTTAGCATCCTAATCACCTAAATCAATCGAACCGGCCAACAAATACAATAAAATCAACCTAAAATTTCAGACCTAAATATTTGTATTACACATGTAGCTTCTATAAGGTATAAATTATTGAATTATTCTCAAATCTCAAACCTTAGGTGGTTCCAAGTAGTTAAATGTGACATTTAACTTGTTATATGTGCACTTAATGGCCAGGTTATCAATGTTGGTAACAGATATAGGCTACAGGGACAAACGAGTTGACATTTCTAATTTTTGAGGGACCAAATAGTCTATTTAAAAAATGCAAGGACCAAATAGTTAAAAGTATGAAAAAGAAGAGACCAAATAGTAGGTTTTCTCTATTGTTATAATTTGGGTCCCTTTCACGCAGTATCTTGACTATCTTCCAAGTTTCACCGCCATCACTTCAGTTTCATTTTAATCAAACATTTGATTTCTTTGATGCGTTTATACCTGAGCAAATTAACAAAACTGAATTTAACTAGAAACAGGAGGGCAATCTAGGGGTCAAGAGGTTCAGGTCCCATCACACAAAATCAAGTGTCTCTCCCATTAGCATATTTTCAACTGTACAGATCGAAGTTGCTTCTGAAATTCACCTTTTCTCCACTATGCTTTCCCCTCCTTAGGCAACTCGAGGAATCACGCGCCGCCACAAGGATCTTCTTCAACAAGTTCGCCGGAATCCTATGATTTATGATCTGAAAAAATCCCACCGTCTCGGCAGCATGCCGGACTCGCGAAATGACGTCAGAGCGGCCTTCGGGGGTGGTTCTAAAGTCAATGATTGGAATATTGAACTATGTCTGAACCCGTTGAGCTTCGTCGGCGGCAATCTCTTCCGGTGACAATACAAAATTTGGGAGCTTGGTTCAAAGGCAAATTGAGGCGTTGAAGGGAGAGAGAAAAAAGAAATTGAAGTGATGGTGATGGAAGATAGATAAAATGCAAGTTCGAATAAAAATAAGAGTGAGTGACTTAATTTTGCATACGTGGCTCACTCCATATGCTTCGGATCAAATGAGCAGTTGGGATTGGAGGAACGAAAAAGAAAGGGAGAGAAAAGCAACGGAAGGGGATCTACTCTCTAAAAATGAACTTGAAGAAAGGGAATCACATATCTGTCAAAGCAAGTTGGAACTTGAAATGATAATTCATAATTATGTGTTAGCCAATCACAATTTGATCAGAAAAAGAGAAAGAGAGAGAAGAGAGATGAAAGGAGAGAGAGAGAGAGATTTTAATAAAAAACATATCATAAAAAATATATATTTTTTACTTCAATGAAACAATTCGATTAAATCAACAAAGGAAATTAAAAAAAAAAGTGTGTTCGTTTAATTTTTTTTGGGTAAAGGAATAAAAAGTGTCTTCCAAACCATGATGGGTAAGAAAAGTGAAAAGTGACTTTTCTTGCCCTTTATCTGATTTTTCAGATGCTCCATTCTCTCTTGCCCTCAATCTCCTCCATCAAATGGTAAATAATTAAATATTATATATTATATATATAGAAGAATCCTGAGTTTTTCCATTTATCTAATTTCTTTTTTTTTATACCGTCTAATTTCTATTTTTAACTCTAAGGTGTGTTTGGATTATAGAATTTTAAATGTTAACAATTTGAATTACCACAATTTCAGTTACGCACATTTAAATTGAGTAAATTAATAATTTAGTTCTCGAAAGATCATCGAATTTATAAATGAGTATTTGAAAGATTCAAATGTACAATTTATAGTTTATACGAGATTAAAATAATATACTTTTTAGTTTCTGAAAAATTAAAACTATATACTATTAAGTCTATAAAAATGATTAATTAATATACTATTTTAATCTTTCAGAACTAAATTATATATTTTAATCTTTCAAAAATTAAATCGGTAGTTTACTCCATTTAATTAGATGAAATTACAAATTCTTCTAAACAATTTTTGTCTTTGTACACGGAATAGAACAAAAATTGGTGGGCCACTTCTTTGATTCCTTAAAGAAAGTTGATAGAAAAGTGAAAAGTGGGGTAGAAGTACAAAACTACAGATAGAATAAAATAAAAGTATAAATAGTCAGGCCAAAAAAAAGTACAAATAGAATAAAATAAAATTAACTAATGTCTGAGCAAATCTGCAAGGGCCCCAGACTGCTGCACATGGATAACATGAAGTTCAGAATTGAGCAAATCCCTTTTTTTGTCCCTCAATTGTTACTGAGTCGAGGAATCGGTCCCTCAATTGTGGGAAACTACAACTCAGTCTCTCAATTGTACAATCTCGTTTACGTTTTGGTCCCTCACGTCTGGTCCGTTAGTGATAGAGGTGTTAAGTGATGACGTGTCACCGTAATCTGCTTAGGTGGCCGTTAAATGCTTAATTGAGGGACCAAATCCTCGACTCAGTAACAATTGAGGGACCAAAAAGGGGGTTTGCTCAAATTAATATCCAACTCATTTCCACTTGACACCTCTTTCAAACTACTCTCTTGCAATTTGGTCCCAAAACCCCTAAATCCCCTAAAACTTTTTTTAATCCTCTTCTTCATCTTTTTCATCTTCTTCATTCATTTTAGTCCCAAATCCTAAAAATAAAATTGTAAAGTGTCCCAAAACCTTTCCAAACATTCCAATTTAGTCCTTAAATGTATTAAAAACCCTAAAACTCTAACTTCTCAGCTATCCTCTCCTAACTTCTCTCTTTCATACGATATTTAAATTATACATATCAGTTACTGATTCTTGGGATTTACCTTTAATTATAAATAGCTGCCCTGATTTTAGGATCTGCTAGTTATTAAAATCCTGATTCTCAGGATTCCTTTCTGCTGGATATAAACTCATTATTCATCAATACAATCATTCATTCAACCTACCTTTTTAATTATTAGGTTCTTAAAGGAATACCTCTCCCAAATACAATGGGGTGACTTACTTCAAAACATCTAATTTAAGAAACTGAAATTAATTGGTAAAAAACGTGTCAATAGTGAACTCATGGATACAAAACTGAACCTTGGAGTTAATATACATTTGCTAAAATGCATATTATCATATAAAAAACGATCATGTATTTCCATCATGACAATCTAACAAGGAACATACCTTTTTGTTCATTAGAAGAACACCCTTTATGGCTCGACCCATGTGATAGAGACGACATTGCATCAGCAAAGGCTAGATGTAAGAGAAAGAACGTATTTAGAATACAATCCATGCAATGCCCGTTTGCAGTCTCAGAATTGGCAAAACAAATATGGGATATACCGGCTCAGATGTACTGGATTCCACATTCCCATTTGCCACAGTTTTGTCACCATATTCATCCAGATCAGAAATCCCCTAACATTCAAGTTTTCAAATAGCATGGAGAATTATCCAACTCATTAACAATTGAGGGGACCAAAAAGGGGGTTTGCTCAAAACGGGGGTTTTTAATATATTTAGGGTAAATTACAATTTGGGGTCCTGTGGTTTGGCCCCATTTCAAGTAGGGTACATGTGGTTTGAAAAGTTTCATATTGGGGCATGTGGTTTACGCCGTTTGCAAAATGGGGTGTAGGTGCTTTTCTCGGTTAAAAATAACGGTGCACGTTATTTTTATATACGGTGCTTTTCTCCCTTGCAACCAGGTCCCTGTTCAAATTACAATTTGGTCCCAACTGTTCATCATCTTCCACAAAATGGTCCCTGGTTCAACTCGAAATCCTCTCTCCCTCTTTCATTTTCACTCCGGCAGCCACACACAGCGGGAAGAGGATGCTAAGAACACAGAAACACAACAAATCAACACAAGGAAATTGATGAAGAAGACAACGAAAACGAACCCAGAAAAATCGAAGATCAAAACGAGAAAGCAAGGCGCAAATCAATCCCAGAAATGTATCGATGCTCTCTCCCTCACTCACTCCCGATTTCACTCTTAAACAGGTTCGAAATCAGTCAACAAAATCTGGAAAATTTTTCCAAAACCCAGTGAAGTCAAACCCTTTTCTTTCAGAGAAATTCCGAAAACGAACCCAGAAATTGATGAAGAAGACAACGAAAACGAACCCAGAAAAATCGAAGATCAAAACGAGAAAGCAAGGCGCAAATCAATCCCAGAAATGTATCGATGCTCTCTCCCTCACTCACTCCCGATTTCACTCTTAAACAGGTTCGAAATCAGTCAACAAAATCTGGAAAATTTATCCAAAACCCAGTGAAGTCAAACCCTTTTCTTTCAGAGAAATTCCGAACCCCATACTCGGTCCATCAAGTTGCAATTTATAGACGAAAAGCTCTGCGGAATCTTGTTGGAAATGAGGCGAGGGTCTTGGAAATGGCATGTCCGGCGTGGCTTAGGGAATATGGAAGCTGCAGGTGAAGTCCCGAGGCAAAGTTTGGTCGGCCATGTGAGGATTGAAGGTGGGTCTGCGAGAGGAAAGAGGAAGCGCAGGTTTGGGGACTTGAGAAGATGGAAGAGAGATGGGGCCAAAGCACAGGTCCATGAAGATGACGAATTTCTGCAGTCAGGTTTAGGGTGCACGTGATTATCACGTGCACCGTTATTTTTAACCGAGAAAAGCACCTAGACCCCATTTTGCAAACGGCGTAAACCACAGGCCCCAATATGAAACTTTTCAAACCACATGTACCCTACTTGAAATGGGGCCAAACCACAGGACCCTAAATTGTAATTTACCCTAAATTTTAAAATCCAACGGTCGATCGTTTATGTCAGCTAGCATCCGATCTATCTAGGCCTCCTTTGCTAAAGAACCTATGAACCGAAAGACTATGCACAGAAGAAAATTGGATTCTATTTCTATCTTCATTATTAGCTCTTTTGAACAAAACGACCCTCACTTTTATTTTATTTATAATGAAAAAAACTCTCGATGAGTTATATAGTTTCACTTCACATCATGGCAATTTTAATTTATCTATTTCCCAAGGAAGAAGTTACATATAAGGAAAAAAAATAATAAACTTTTCTATAAATTTCATAAAATTTCTCTCATCATAATTTTTGTTTGTATTTGTACTCTTTAATTATTGATGATGTAAATATTGTTTTTAGATCATCTTTATCACAATTTTTTATATTAAACAAATTTATTAAGTGTTTTATTTTCATTAAAAAATATTATAAAAAATTAAAGTTACAAAGACCCTTATAACTAGCTATAAGTGTACCCTACTACCCTTATATATATTAACGGAATAAGCAACATTTTTCTTTTCTATAAAGAAAAGGAATATAAAAGGCTGAAACTAACTGGGGAATGGGGATCCAATTTCCGAAGCCGGTATATATTTTGATATAATAATATATAAATTTAACCCTCAATTTTTTTTTTAATTGCATTTTGATTCTCAAAATTTTTCTCTTTATTCTACTATTAATGTTCAAAACATGATTTCATTTGATTTTTACTATTGTTTATGACTTGAACAATTAAAATGAACAACTTTTCTGAGAATCAAAAATAGTTGTTCAATTTGTAACTCTTCAATTTGTTAAAAACATGATTTCATTTTACAAATTTTTCTGAGAATCAAAATTATTCTTTAATTGTTTATGACTTGAACAATTAAAATGAACAACTTTTTACTATTCTAATAAGTAAGTTAAGAGTTACAAATTGAAGATAAATATGTGATTGAGTTTTTTTTCAAAATTATTTTTCTCTCTCACTTATAAGAGAGATAAATCGTTCAAATTAATCATTGTCCAATATAGAGATAACGATATAAACTATATAAAATAATATTTTAGACTAATACAAGAATAAATAAAAAAAGACAGATAATCAAAACAAAATAAAAAATTTTTAAGGATCAAAATGAAATTCAAAATATAGTTTGAAGAGCAAAATGAGATTTTGACCCAATGGAGACAAAAAGAGAATAGAGAAAACCTGTGTTTGTGAAGAAGCTTAAGCCTTGAGCTACAACAAGAGATTGATTCTTATATATATCTTATATTTAGACACTGAAAATTCAGAAATTAAAGTACATATAGGCTAAAATAAAAAGCAATTGGAATGGCTTTAGCCGTTTAACTTATCAAGTTGTAGTTATAGGTGCATGTAGATGTAGGTGTCCTATAGCTAAAACCTTCCATTAATGCTCCATACACCATGCTTTCGTTTGGAGATGTGTTTCACGTAGTGTTAGCCACAGTCCCATTATACGTTACCATGATTTTAGCCTATGTTTCTGTCAAATGGTTTAAGCTGTTTACACCTGATCAATGCTCTGGCATCAACAAGTTCGTCGCTAAATTCTCTGTTCCTCTTCTTTCTTTCCAAGTTGTTTCTTCCAACAACGTCTACACCATGAGTCTCAAGCTCATTTACGCTGACTTGGTTCAGAAATTTTTGGCCTTTCTAGCATTGATCGCCATTTTCAAGATCACCAATGCACGAGCTTTCTTGAAATGTGTCATCACTGCTTTTTCTTTATCCACGCTTCCTAACACTTTGATCCTCGGAATCCCTCTCTTGAGGGCTATGTATAAGGATGAATCTGTCATTCTTGCGCAGATTATTGTGTTGCAAAGCGTGGTGTGGTACAATTTGCTCTTGTTCCTTTATGAACTCGATGCTGCCAATAATACCATGTCTCTTTCTTCACCTCCACCACCACCACCACATGACTCAGGTGGGTCTTGAATATATATATAGTTTTCTGTTAATAAGATAGTTCTATTCATAAAGTCTTAAACTTTGATACAATCAAAGTGGGCCCTCGGGAGTTTTAAATTTCTCTGTTTTCTTTCTCTCTGTTTGGATTTCTTTAATGCTCTCAATTGCACTGTCTCACGTTGAGTTCTTGCTTTTGGGTTTAAAGGAGAAACTGAGGGTAATGAAGGAGAACAATCAAAAGAAGAAGAGGAGGAAGATGAAGCAGGAGGATCAAGCAGGAGAGAAAAGAAAACTAAGATGTTGAAGATTCTTTCAACGGTGGGGAAGAAGTTAATTAGTAATCCTAACACATACGCTACTTTAATGGGTCTGATTTGGGCTGCCATACACTTCAGGTGAGCATGCTGCAGAATGCAGATTAGATTATTAGTTATATTTTTCTTCACAATAACACTTTGGTACCAAAATATTAACGGTGTAAAAAGCAGGGTACCAAAATGTCACTTTTGAAAAACAGGGTACTAAAATGATAACGGTGCAAAGAGCAGGGTACCAAAGTGTCACTTTTTATAGAACATAGTACCAAAGTGAAATCGGTCCATAGAACAGGATACCAAAGTATAATTTGCCCATAAATTAAAGGAACAATTTTAATCTGTTGCAGGTGGGGAATACACATGCCTGAAGTTATCAACCAATCAATAGTAATATTGTCCAATGGAGGTCTTGGTATGGCAATGTTCAGCTTGGGTAAGACACACATTAATATCAATTTGTTTTTTTGTTTTTGTTTCAAATTGGTATTATGATTATCTCAAACAATTAAGAGGTTTTCTTAATCATTGATTAGTTTTGTTGAAAATAACACTTAATTGATCGATGTCTAGAGTTGAATGAACAGGTTTATTCATGGCATCACAGTCCAGCATTATAGCATGTGGGACAAAGATGGCAATGGTGGCAATGGGACTGAAATTCTTAATGGGGCCTGCTCTAATGGCAGTAGCAAGTATTGCCATTGGATTAAAGCACACGTTGTTTAAAGCAGCACTTGTTCAGGTCATCTTTTTCTTTCTTCCTCTATTCCTTTTTCAGATCATAATAATCCACAAGAAAAATTATATATTATGTGAATTTTCATATATATATATATATATATATATGCAGGCTGCTCTACCCCAAGGAATTGTTCCTTTTGTTTTTGCTAAAGAGTATAACGTTCATCCAGCCATTTTAAGCACTGGGTAAGTAATGCTTTCGATTATACTATTTATAACACCTTGATTTAGTAAGATGTGAAGCTCTTATTCTAATTTTGGTCATATCACAGGGTCTTATTGGGGATGCTGATATCTATGCCCGTAGCATTGGCCTACTATTTCCTCTTAGAACTATAAAACTCTCAAAAGAGGAAGATCACAATGAGAAAATGATCATTGTTATTAATTGTAATTTTACCTATTTTGATCTGTTTGTTCTTTGTAATACTTATTCATGTACATATATGACAGCTACTATACACACATTAATGAAATACACACAAGGATTTCTTAATTTCACTCTACAATTTCTTCTGCATTCTACTTGCTATTTATCTCTCAAAGTTGACCACAACCATCTATATATATACATCCTGGTGACAAATTTTAAAAGCTCCTTTTCATCAAATATGAATGACTTCATTTTTCTATTGGTGACTTGTTCATATATATATACACACACTCAAGTCATCCAAATTTCCTCCTCTATCATAAGCTAATTTTATAATCTGTTTTTAATTATTAAATCAGTTTAGTGTACAAGGCATCCTCTTGCAGTATGCTCTTTTACCCTTTCTTTTATTCCGATTCTACATTCTTTTCCCTCTTGCCTCGCAAGTTCAAGGGCTAAGGCTTCTCCTTTTGCTTGGGCTAATATTGGGCTAAAAGGAAACGATTAGATGATTATATCAATAGGGTGAAAGTGTATTTTTGGTCTAATAACTTTTGCTCAGATTATAGATTTAGTGTCGCGTTGCACTTTTGGTCTTATATTTTTATGTTAGGTTACAGAATTTGTTTCATATTTTTTGGTCAAGTTGTAGAATTCATCCTATATCTTTGAGCTAAGTGCAAAATTGGTCCAATGTCTTTAAGTCAAGTGAGATTGATGGTGAAATTTTTTGTAAAAATATGAGACCAATTCTGTAACCTGACCAAAAAATATGAGACTAAAAGTGATATGAGATTATTGATCATGTTTTTAAGCATAATAATTTTTCTAATAATAAGACATTTTATTTTTCTGTACAAAAATGAAAAATCTACATGTCTTGGAGAAAAAGAAAATAATTTAGGCTTAGAAAGTAGAAAGTGATTTGATCAAAAAAAAAACTAGCTACTATTATCTGTAATTTACGTACTTGTTCGCCAAGTCTCACGTGATTAGTCTGAGTTCTTAAAAAATTTTAGACCTACGTTTTTGTTACCCCTCGAAAATAGCATCCTAATAAATTAGCAAATTCTTGTAATGGACGGCCACGAATGGCTTATACTCGGTTCATTTCTAGATCGAACGGTCCATATCATTTTCCTCAGGAACAAGCCACAATAGCCTCTTTCGAAAATAAATAAAGAAATAAATAATAAATAAATAAGGTTCAAATTAGGGTTTCGAGTATTTATCTACCTCACTCATCACCGTTCTGGTTCTCATATCAGTCTGCGAGCTTCTTCAACCTGCTGAAATTTCCAGATTTCCATTTCCTTTGAATCAGCCATGGTTAAGGGGCCTGGTCTTTACACTGACATCGGCAAGAAAGCCAGAGGTACATTCTCTCTTCTCTCTCCTCTCTGGATTTGTAGCGATACATTTATGTGGTTAGGATTTGTCTTCCATTTTGACGATCTTCTATTGAGCTTTCTTTTTATTCAACCGTAGATCTTCTGTTCAAGGACTATCACAGCGATCAGAAGTTCTCCATCACTACCTACTCGACCAATGGAATTGTGAGTTTCCGTTTCCTTCATTCTGGGATCTAACAGTACTGTTGACGGGCCTGCATGTGTATTCACTTTGCTGTGACAGAAATTTATGTTTATTTGACGGTCTAGTTGCGTATCAAATGCAGTGCGTTAGAGCTGACGAACTTTTCTTTGTTTCTAAGAGCGGTGTAAAAATAATAAAAATAAATAAGTAAATTTCTCGTCTTATCGGTATTATTGTCTTGTGGTTTTACGCTTATTATCATCATAGTTTGTTGTCTGTCAATATTTCAAATATCATATACCGATTGGTTTGTACTATGCTAGTGGACATGAGTATCATTTCCGTAAACAGTCATGTTTCTGAAACATTCCTTTGGCATTTCTCTCTCAATCCACCCAATGCCTAGGTACCTATTGTGTGAATCCACAGAGTTAGAAGCTCCTACACTGGTTTTAATATAAGTAGGAAAGTTGTTGTGTATCTTTACAAAAAGAAATGAGTTGACCAAGACAGATGCTCTGCAATGTGGTGGATGGAAGTTAAATTGACCTACACATTAAGTCAGATTCAGTTGCATGCTAGACAATTGATCTTTGGAATCCATCTGATTGTTCTTGCATTCAAACCGAGTTTCAGTGTCATTTTTTGCCTGGCTTTTTAGTAATTTATATTTGCTACTGCAGG
The DNA here is from genome assembly GCA_003254925.1 of Chamaecrista fasciculata. Taxonomy (NCBI): domain Eukaryota; kingdom Viridiplantae; phylum Streptophyta; class Magnoliopsida; order Fabales; family Fabaceae; genus Chamaecrista; species Chamaecrista fasciculata. The sequence continues at coordinate 151,044 of QANZ01027782.1, read as the reverse complement.
TTATAACGTCAACAGGAACTAAGAAAGGTGACCTGTTCTTGGCTGATGTTAATACCCAATTGAAGAACAGAAACATCACCACTGATATCAAAGTCGATGCAGATTCTAACGTGAGTTCTGTGGTCATGTTCAGATACTCCTTTTTTGATCTCTGCATATCTTGACTGCCTTCTGTTATTGTCTTTTACAAATTATAAAACTAGTTTTGGTGTTTGATCCAAATTACTCAAACTTATTGCTATTGGATGATGGTCTTAAGCAGATTCTATATGCTGGTTTATCTTTCTTTTTGAGCTAAAATGTGATGTTTGGCCATCGAAATGCTGTTTCCATTTTTAGTTGTTTTGATTACACAGCCATATTATTAACAAGCACTTATAACCATGTTTTGTAGTTTATTTTACACTGAAACTGCTATGTCACTCCTAAGGTTAAGCAACAATTGTGTGTAATGATTTGCCATCAGCAAGCTATAGGTCAAGTAAATAAAACCATTGAAGACAGAGAATATTTTAACCCATACTTGTAAGTGAGAGATGTGCTGAAATAAGTAATTGGCCTATTCTAAAATATGACTTACACATAAGACTTTGGATTAATGGAATTAAAGCATACAAGGTATTTTACTGTTGACTTCTAGATCTTAACCTAATTTTTTAAATAAAATTGTAAACCAGTGCCATCTCATGGTAATTTTAACCCATTACATAAAAAAAGAAGGAATGTATTTTCATCTCTCACAACTTCCATTTAATCTAATTAACATTCATATGAGATGTTTTAGTCAAAGTTGATTAATGTTGGTGCTTCACAGCTCTTCACAACAGTCACAATTGATGAGCCTGCTCCTGGTCTGAAGAGTATCTTAAGCTTCAAAGTTCCTGATCAAAGGTCTGGAAAGGTGAGATAATGAGCCATTTTGTGGAAGAAACCCCAGGGATTTCTTTTTTGCCTGGAGTGCTTGCATTTTCCATTTCAGTAAAATATTGTGGTTGTGCAACAGGTGGAAATTCAGTACTTGCACGACTATGCTGGGATAAGCACTAGTGTTGGGTTGACAGCAAACCCAATTGTCAACTTCTCTGGTGTTGTAGGAACTAATGTTCTTTCCCTTGGAACTGATGTCTCTTATGACACCAAAACTGGGGATTTGACTAAATTCAATGCAGGAGCAAGCTTCACCAAGGAAGATTTGGTTGCTTCATTGACTCTGTGAGTAACTATTACTCTATCTCTCTTTGTGAGAAGGGCTGCTTCTATTCATTTCCAACTTTTACTAGTTAGGCTTTCCTTATGCCTTTCCTTGTGGGAGCTAGTAAAGTTTTTTATGAAATGAATCTTAAGCTCGTTCTGGTTACAAAAGCTAGAAGGATAGTAATATAATTCTTTTATTTTGAGGCTCTGGACCTGTTGAGTGAACTAGAGTCTGCATTCCACGGTTTTGCTGATAAGTTTGACTACTTATATCTCCATAAAGCTACCTTGATGTTTGGTAGTTAACATTTTGTGATTTGATGACTTTATTTCTGTGCAGGAACGACAAAGGGGATGCTCTTAATGCTTCATACTACCATGTTGTAAACCCCTTTACCAACACAGCTGTTGGGGCTGAGGTAACTCATAGATTTTCAACCAATGAGAACACCCTTACACTCGGCACCCAACATGCATTAGATCCATTGACCACATTGAAGGCTCGTGTCAACAACTTTGGCAAGGCTAGTGCCCTTATCCAGCATGAGTGGCGTCCCAAATCATTCCTCACCATTTCTGGGGAGGTAGACACTAAAGCCATTGAGAAGAGTGCCAAGGTTGGCTTGGGTTTGGCTCTCAAGCCCTAAGGAGTTTTGAGCTATGCTGGCAAAGATCATTGAGGTAGGCACTATTAGCGTATAAGTTGTTCGCAAGCATTTATTTTCGAGGTTGGTTCTCCTTTTGGACGCAAATGTTCATGATGTTATCTTTGCATTTTGAGTATTTCAACGTTGTAAAAATAAGTAGTAGATGATACTCTTGGATCTCGACAAGCTTTGTGAGCCTCATTGTTATACTGAGGATTGTTACTCATTATTGAGATTTGACTTGCAAGATTTTGTTAGTATCTTTTGATGGTCGTTTTCATCAGTATTTGGTCTCGAGTGTTGTGGGTCATTTTAGGCTTGTCTGATATTTCCTTGGTCTTGGCGTTCATTTTTCTTAGTTGTAGTTAATATGCAATTCTCGCGGACTTCGTGGTCAAGTGCGGGGGTTATCTTATATACGTTGTCATGCTCTCTTGTACGGAAAGTTGAAGTCAGATTAGTTAAGATATTGTGCACACAACTACACAAGTTTATTACAGGTCCGGGTCCAGGGTCCGTCGAGACTTGAGACGCATGCTCATTGCATTTGAGAATCGTAAAAGAAGTGTGCTCCCACAAGTATACAAATGGTTCGCAAACAGAACAACATTGTTAAAGTCATTCAAAATCTTCATTAACTATATATTCCCCGGCCATTTTTGTGCTAAATCTATTTGCCGGTGGTATTCCTGATTTTAATTAATTTAATTGGGTATTGGTTCACAGTAAACAATCATCGAATTTGATGCTTATGAAATGGCTTAGTGTTTTGGGGAAATTATCACGGTAACACTAATCAAGCATAAAGCATATGTAACTTCACATGAATGGTGAAGCAAAGATAATCGAGTCTTTTAACAGCTTTATAAAATCAAGCAAAAGGTTCGTCTTAGAGGGTCCATCATAGACAGTCATGGTTGGTCCGAAAACATATATAGTAAGGCGATACATATTCTGTACCCAAAAGAAAAAGGTTCCACATGGATGGATTGCCTTAACGCAATATCACCAAGATATGCCTCTACTTAGTTAGAGTTAGACGTTCCTTTTGAGAAACTTACCATTATATCTCTCAATCTCACTATCACTCTCTTTGGATCTTTTAAAGTGTATGAAACTTATACTTTCTCTTTTTATCTCTCTTTTTTTTTTTTTGGCTAGCTCTCTTTTTATCTCTCTTGAAGCTTCACAAAACGCATCAGAAGTCATAATTTAAAGGAAAATCTCTATTTGGAGAGGTGATCAGTCCATCATGGGAGCCGGCCAGATTGTTTGACTTAACCCTAATCAGAGTTTTTGGTAGACAGAGTATGCAATACAAGTTTATTGGTCCAAAATGAAGGAACTTATAGAATCCATGGTTTCAAATATAAAATTTGCGGGGACCATGGGAAGAGAAATGATTAGAACCAGAAATTGAGCAGGTATTATCAAGGTGGGCATTTTGTGTTAACAATGAATTTAGACAAAGTGCAAACACCAATCAGCATCATCTAATGAATATTCGAAATTCCAGTAGACTGTAATTAAGCATTACAAAATACAAACTACACATCACATTAGCACTTAAAAATATAAAATTGTCTTAGTGCTATTAATAGTCACTTAAAAGGTTGATATACACCAACTTACAACCATTACACAAACAAAACTAGCCAAGCAAAACATCTCATTATTCACAATTGTAGAAAAACTTAGTGGATCAGGTTCTAGGAGGCATTGCCCTGAAGGAGACCATCCCGAATCTGCGACGCAATGTCCCTCACAGCACCGGGGCCATGTGGTATGAACACAGATGAGGACTTTGAGGATGCCCCTATCTCCTTCATAGTGTCAAAGTATTGAGTCACCAGCACCATGTCCATGACATCTTTGGCTGTTGTCCCAGGCACATTTTCTGAGAAAGCAAGCACACTGTCTCTTAGCCCATCCACGATGGCCTGACGCTGGCGAGCAATTCCAAGTCCTGACAGATATTTGGACTCTGCTTCTCCCTCAGCTTTCTTAATCTGAAGTATTTTCTCTGCTTCAGCCTTCTCATTTGCCGCCAACCTCAGTCTTGCAGCTGTTGGGGAAAATAAAAGGTGGAAAAAGATCCAGAGAGGATGCAATAATCAAAATTTAAGAACAATATACACAAACAACATGAAAGTTTCAGAAGAACAAGCTGCAATACACAGAACTCCATAGTATCTGTGCTACAATACAAACACTATAACGACATAACTTAGAAAAACATCAATCTATACAAATATCCATTAAGTTATTTTTAATTGAGAAATTGTGATCCACATTTTTGAATGGCTCAAATTACTTGTATTGTAAACATGCATATACACAAATTCATCTGCAGCATTCAGACTGAATAAAAAGCATATTGAAACACATTTCTCCATGAACTTCAAGCAAAGTAAAAGTAATCTAATACAGAAAACTGCAAGGGAAAATAAAACAAAGGGTATCATCCAGCTACCAAGTGCACTCTATCTTCTACAGGAACTAGAGGATATTACCTGCATTGATCTCGTTCATTGCTCTCTTGACATTAACGTCAGGCTCTATATCAACAATAAGGGTCTGAACAATCTCATATCCATAAGTAGACATGGCCTATAACATGAAGATTGAATCAACTCAATTAATGCAGCTGACAAGTAACAACAACAACCTTCACTAATCCATACTGATGGCAATATTTTATATAAAGAAATAAAAGGAAAGGGAAAAAAAATCATATTGTAGAAGAAAAAATACAACACCTTCTCAAGTTCCTCTTCCACAGCCTTAGCTATTTCAGTTTTCTGCTCAAAGACAGCATCCAATTCCAACTTTGGGACACTTGCTCTGATAACTGAAGAAAATGCAAAATGTTAGCCACTTCAAGGAAAGCAACCCACATGATTACCAATTATGCAATTATAAGGTAAGGTGATCCACAAAAGCACAGTGATTCACAAAAACAAAGGGTATCATCCACCAATTATGCAGGCAGCAGAAAAATCACTTCACATACCATCAAAAACGTATGATTGGATCTGTTCCCTGGTGTTTGTGAGCCTATAGAAAGCATCTGATGCTTTCTCAGCCAAGGCACGGTATTGCACAGATGCAACAACATTGACGAAGACGTTATCCTGAGAAGCTAAAGACCATCAAAATCTAACAACGAATCATGAAAATCCACAGAAGAAATAAACATCCTTACAGGGCGAAATTAATTTTTCACATGTTTTATCAAATAATTGAGTTAAAATGGTGTACTAGAAACGGAAGAGGAAGTCGTCTGAAAAGATAGAATTAGTAAATTACAAGCATACATCCACCTCAACATCAAGTTAATGAAAACTTTGATCATTATCTAAATCAAAAGCAACCAAAAATTTAATAAATTCATTCATCTTAAAGCTTAAAAAAATAAACTAGAGATAAGACAGCGCATGTATAGATTTCATTGGTGAATTGCAATTGTTGACTTGCTCAACAGTTTGTAGGTAATATTCTACGATTACAAAATAAAGAAATTACAAGCATATCATCAAATAAGCCATAACTTCTCAGTATACTATTTATGATTTCAGGACAGATTCAAAGCATATTATCATTAGCATCGGAAAACAGAAAATGGTAAATGAATCAGAAGAAACCTTGGTTTTTGTTTCACACCGAACATCCAGTTGCTGTACACGCAGTGATAGTCCACCAGCTAACTGATACCCGATACACCAAGGCAAGCAGTGACATCCAGGTTCAAGCACCTCCTTATATTTTCCAAACTGCTCCTTAATAGCCACATTCGACTGCTCTACTATAACACAACCTAAAGCTTGACCCATCTTTCAATTCTGCAGAAGAATAGTACAATTCAAAACAAGAATGTCATACAAATTCGCATTTGCCTTCAATCTGACACCAAATTGTTTTAATTTTCATGATTTCCACAGTAAACACATTAGTTAAGAGAGAGAGTAGTGACTTACTACTACAAAAAAACATATAACAAATCTGGAAGAAAAAGCAAGATCAGGATTTCGTTTTTAAGCCTTAAAGGGGGAGCGTTAAACACTTTAACTTGATTCAGGAATAAGCAATGAAACTGCTAATTGTTAACTATACACTACTGAAACCATTAGATGAATAAAGTAAACAAAAAAAAAATTTACAAAAATTGATGAACAGCAATTTAAAAGTTAGCAACTGACATCACTGATGCGTCACTTGAAGTGAAAAGGATTTCGTTTGTTTATGAATAAGTGAAGTCATAATTGAGCTATATAATATGTCCATCTTTATTCGGGAAAAAAAAGAAGAGGAAAAAGTATTCGATTTATCTTAGGAGAGCTCGATCACTGGAAGGAAAAAGAAGAGGGAAATGTTATAAGGAGCAGATTGAGCCAAAAAAAAAAATTGTAAATGAAATTCTCTTTTTCAAAAAAACAGAGCTACCACAATTTTTCCTCAAGACCTTAACCCTCCTCCCCAGAATTAAAAATCAAAAAGAAAGCACAAAAAAAAACCCTAAGAGTCAAATTGACTGTCAAGAAACAGTACAAAATTAAGCATAAGTGAAACACTGAAACATTTAGATTCAAAAACCCCCAAAGTTTTGCGGAACGTAACACTTCTGAAGCCTTTTTCGCAACGAGTTGGAAAAAAAATTCCTCAAGCTTGTTTATAACGGAAAGAGAGCAGAAAAAGCAGAATCATAAAATGGGTACCACTGAACTGATTATCAGAAAACAAAACAGCATACACGCAAAGAGAAGCAAGCGCAGAGGATGAGAATGAAGGAGGAGAAAATGGTTGATTTGGCAACGAACAAAACAAGAAAATACTCAAATAGGGATAAGAAGACTTGGAGGAGAAGGAAGACTTTTTTTTTTTTGGGCCAAGAGAAGGAAGACTTGAACCTTCCTTCTTATCCCTATTTTGGTCCCATATTCACACTCTGCAACTCATCTCAGCCGTTGGATCGCTTTTAATCTCTCTTTTGTTTTTGGCCATTGCTTTTAATCTCTCTAAAAACTTAATTTGTGTTTAATTTCATTATCATAAATTTCAAATCCAATGGCTGCAGATTGGAAGTTGCAAGGCAGGTTCTTTAACTTTAATCCATTATTAAAGTTCTCTTGAACCTTTTTTTAGAGTCAACTAATAATTTGATCCTTAAAAAATTACTAACATGACAACTTAGTCCTTAAAATATTAAAATACACATTTAATCTTTGAAAAATCAAAATAATATTCTCCTTAATCTCCAAAAGATTAAAACGGTATATTATTTAGTACATAAAAAAAATTAATTAATATACAATTTGATTTTTTATAAATTAAATTATTTATTTCAATCTTTCAAGAATTGAGTTATTAGTTAAATAATTTTTCATGGACCAAATTATTAGTTTATTCTTTTTTCTATTAAAATCTGATGACAATACTATGAAAGCGACCTTATGATTATTTATTCACAAAAATTGTCAACAAAGCATATATATTCGAGAGTAATGACTATATAAAAATAGAAAGAAACTATTACAGGGTGCTTAAAAGGCATCCTATGTTTGTTTTTTTTAATTGAATCGTATGTTTGTTTTATTTCCAAAAAAAAGAAAAAAAATTTTATATAAAGTTTGTTTGTCATAAAATTCTTCCAATGATAAATTTTAATAATATTCTCTCTTAATGATTAATTATGTAAAACATTATTTTTATTTTACTTTTTCTACTATAATTAATCATGTAAAATAAATTTGTTATATATCTTATTTTTGTTAAAAAATTTATAATAAAGATATAAAAAAATTAGAAGTAAGTTTTGCCTAAAAACAATATATCTTATATTAAGTTAGCGACTCTTGGACATGGCATTAATATTTTATTTGCTTCCAATTATTCTATGAATAATATTAATACTATATTCATGGGGAAAAGGTAGCTAACTATATAAATATCGTTATTCTATTACAAAAGCTAATTTTTCAAATAAAAAAATTTGTTGACTAAATAATTTTATAAAATGACTCTTTAAAACTTAACTAAAACCACTCAAAATTTTGTCAAACAATAAATCAGATCATCATTCCAAGGATCAAATGTTTTGTTCAGATAAGCATAAAAAAAATTAATTAATATACAATTTGATTTTTTATAAATTAAATTATTTATTTCAATCTTTCAAGAATTGAGTTATTAGTTAAATAATTTTTCATGGACCAAATTATTAGTTTATTCTTTTTTCTATTAAAATCTGATGACAATACTATGAAAGCGACCTTATGATTATTTATTCACAAAACTTGTCAACAAAGCATATATATTCGAGAGTAATGACTATATAAAAATAGAAAGAAACTATTACAGGGTGCTTAAAAGGCATCCTATGTTTGTTTTCTTTAATTGAATCGTATGTTTGTTTTATTTCCAAAAAAAAGAAAAAAAATTTTATATAAAGTTTGTTTGTCATAAAATTCTTCCAATGATAAATTTTAATAATATTCTCTCTTAATGATTAATTATGTAAAACATTATTTTTATTTTACTTTTTCTACTATAATTAATCATGTAAAATAAATTTGTTATATATCTTATTTTTGTTAAAAAATTTATAATAAAGATATAAAAAAATTAGAAGTAAGTTTTGCCTAAAAACAATATATCTTATATTAAGTTAGCGACTCTTGGACATGGCATTAATATTTTATTTGCTTCCAATTATTCTATGAATAATATTAATACTATATTCATGGGGAAAAGGTAGCTAACTATATAAATATCGTTATTCTATTACAAAAGCTAATTTTTCAAATAAAAAAATTTGTTGACTAAATAATTTTATAAAATGACTCTTTAAAACTTAACTAAAACCACTCAAAATTTTGTCAAACAATAAATCAGATCATCATTCCAAGGATCAAATGTTTTGTTCAGATAAGCATAAAAAAAATTAATTAATATACAATTTGATTTTTTATAAATTAAATTATTTATTTCAATCTTTCAAGAATTGAGTTATTAGTTAAATAATTTTTCATGGACCAAATTATTAGTTTATTCTTTTTTCTATTAAAATCTGATGACAATACTATGAAAGCGACCTTATGATTATTTATTCACAAAACTTGTCAACAAAGCATATATATTCGAGAGTAATGACTATATAAAAATAGAAAGAAACTATTACAGGGTGCTTAAAAGGCATCCTATGTTTGTTTTTTTTAATTGAATCGTATGTTTGTTTTATTTCCAAAAAAAAGAAAAAAAATTTTATATAAAGTTTGTTTGTCATAAAATTCTTCCAATGATAAATTTTAATAATATTCTCTCTTAATGATTAATTATGTAAAACATTATTTTTATTTTACTTTTTCTACTATAATTAATCATGTAAAATAAATTTGTTATATATCTTATTTTTGTTAAAAAATTTATAATAAAGATATAAAAAAATTAGAAGTAAGTTTTGCCTAAAAACAATATATCTTATATTAAGTTAGCGACTCTTGGACATGGCATTAATATTTTATTTGCTTCCAATTATTCTATGAATAATATTAATACTATATTCATGGGGAAAAGGTAGCTAACTATATAAATATCGTTATTCTATTACAAAAGCTAATTTTTCAAATAAAAAAATTTGTTGACTAAATAATTTTATNCATCACTCTAACTAGAATGCTTGATATTGATAATATATAGAGAAAAGAAATATGCTAAAATTCTACTTTGGTCCCTAATCTTTATCCAAAGTTCTATTTTGGTCCATAATAATTTTTTATTCTGTTTTGATCTTTAATATTTCTTAAAAGTTTTATAATTGGTCCCTAGTGATCAAATTTCTCTATTATCAAACCCAAACATTAGGGACCAAAACAGAACTTAAGATAAATATTACGAACTAAAATAAAATTTTGGCAAAAAAAAAAATTCCGGCCCCTAACCAAAAATCCTGGCTCCGCCCCTGTATTATACGTAATGTGAATGAATTGAAGAAATAAATCGATTCCACATAAAATACAAGCAAACTATTTTCACATGTAGGCCAATGATGTATTATGAAGTTGACTTCGATATAACTAAGTGGATCACTAATTTCGTGGTGGAAGCCACGCAAAAATAAATATCCCATTTAGCTATCGTGCTCAATATGACACACATGGTTTGACCAACTTTGGTTTCAAACTTCCAATGGGATATTTGATATTTGCTTAGGGAGAATATTTAACAAAAAAAAAAAAAACTAGTATTCTTAGAATATTAGTTAAGATATATAAAAAAAATTTAAAGATGATTTGTCATTCTTTTAACAATACTTTTTTCAAATTTGTTCTATTATCTAAAGTTTTCAATATATCTTAACTAGTATTTTAAGGGTATTGATTAAAAAAACAATTTTTAAATAGTTTCACGGAACCTTGTCTAAAAGATAAGAATAATATTATTCATACCTTAAAAAGAAAAATGGGGGGTGACATGGAAAAGGAAGTAATAAACTTATTTGAAAAATCTTTCGTTCTTTGTGGTTAGGAAGACTGATTCAAAATTAAAATCATAGTTCAAAAGGATAAGGAATTAAATGTTGCACATGAAGTTTTATTATAGCGTTATAATGCAACCTGAATATATCAACATTATAGCTAGGAAGCATGGACACTCTATTTTGAGGGCGTGTCGCCGTGTCAGACATGTGTCAGTGTCCGACACCCGTACGATACCGACACGACATATATTCACAAATTTTAGAATATAAATCAAATTTTTATGACTTTAACATGACAGACAAAATAGGGTCCCTGTGGTTTAAAAAGTGTCAAATAGGGTCCCTGTGGTTTGCTCCATTAACAAAAAGGGTCCTGAGGTATATTTTCGTCCAAAATTTGACGGAAATTTTGGCTAAAATACTATTTTAAGACCCTAACTATTAATTTTTATGCGTTTGACTCCCTATTTATATGAGAGAAGGACTTTGACACAAAAAAAGAAAAGTTTCATAGTAATAGTTAGGATCTTAAAATAGTATTCTAACTAAGATTTCCGTCAAATTTCATATAAACAGGGAGTCAAACGCATAAAAATTAATAGTTAGAGTCTAAAAATAGTATATTAGCTAAGATTTTCGTCAAATTATGGACGAAAATATACCTCAGGACCCTTTTTGTTAACGGAGTAAACCACAAGGACCCTATTTGACACTTTTTAAACCACAGGGACCCTATCTGAAAACGGACCAGACCACATGATCCTTTTGTGTAATTCACCCTACAAATTATGAGTTTTTTTTTTTCAATTTTTCAAAAAGAAATTTGATATATCTTTTCTTAAGCAAAAGTACTTCTGGTAGCCTAAAGTATATGGTTATTTTCATTTGTACCCCTAAAGTTTTTTTTTGGCAAATTATGAGGTTAGTTTCAGTTATACTCCCAGTTTTTTTGAGTCAATTTTATCTCCAATCTTTTCTTTTTTGTATCAATTGTACCCCAACTTTTTCTTTTTTGTGTCGATTGCACCCTAAATTGGGGGGACATTTTGGGGTACAACTGACTCAAATCTAAAACATTGGGAGTGTAATTGACTAAAAAATCTTGAGGGTATAATTGAAAGTGACCTCATACTCTCGGGGTACAATTGACCCAAAAAAACTTTGGGGGTACAACTGAAAATGACCGCATACTTTGGAATACCAATAGTACGTTTTCCTTTTTCTTAAATCAAAGTATACTTTTGGTCCCATAATTTTTGTTCAAGTCTCAATTTGATCATAGATATTTTTTTGTTGCACTTTTTGTCTCATCTTTTGTTGAGATTGTAGATTTGGTCTCATATCTTTTAGTCAAGTTATAGAATTAGTCTCATATCTTTGCAAAATATTCTACATTGTGAAACTAACGGTGGAACATTTTGCAAAGATATGAGACTAAATCTACAACAAAAAAGATATTAGACCAATTCTGTAACTAACCAAAATGTATGGGAGCAAAATTGTTAAAAAAACACGAAATCAAATTGAAACTTGAACAAAAGATATAAAACCAAAAGTGCACTTTAACTTTCTTCTTATTTACATTAACAGTACTTGGATTTTATTATCAAAAAAACATCAATCCAGTCTAAATTTATTTATATTAAAGTTCGTCACTTAATTCTATAAATATATTATGTGATGAAGATCAGATTTAAAACTTTTTTTTGGGTATATACTAAATTTACATTATCATATGAGTCTTTTCCTAAATCAAATACCTCAACTGGGTCAGCACTCAGCACTTTCAATCTTGATAGCGATTCAGAACAAACTCCCCCAACTCTTTATGAACACCAATCATTTTGCCTCACATGATCACATCAATAATGTTATAAATTATACTTCTTTTTTCTCTGTGGGACAGTGGGAGATTTGGTTAATATTTTTGTTTTTTAGGTTTTCATACCCCTTTATTCTACATCATACAATTAATGGCTTATTTGATGGGGTGGTTTAGAATACTATTATTAACAGGTTGTTTCAATTTTCATATTGTCAAGACAATAGAGATGTTTATAATTAAATTTAACAATATAAAACTAAAGTCTGATTTGTTGTTTAGATATTTTAAGTTTTTAACTGGTTTTAAATATTTCGAAATAAAATATACAGAAAATTCATGATTTTGAATAGAAATATTAAATTGAGTGTTCATATTAGGAAAGTGAACAAAGAAAATAAATAAAAACAATAAAAAAAAAGCCTCAACTCAAGGCATATTCAATATTGAAAATAGGAAATCCGTTCATTAATCATTAATGAGAAAGAGTACAAAACTCGATGGTTACATCACAAGAGAAGCAGTCACCGTTTGTGCCTTAGGCTTAGAGACAAAAACTAAATGACTTTGAAAAATCTACAAAGCAAATATACTTAACACTTGGCAACCTTAAACCAAGAGATTTTCTTATATTTCCATTTTTTATTATTTCAAGTCTTAAAGTCCTGGACCTTAACAAAGAGCCAAGGCTATTTGATACAAGATAAGAAACTCAATGTCGTCAATCACTCTACAGATGCCGCAGGCAAATTATAATTAAAGGTCTATCTAAAATTTGTACTTAAGTTACTTCACCATTATTCAGAACATTGCAAATAGATCATTTTACTGTCACATTTGAAACTTGTTTATCTTGGAATACAATGAAGACTAAACACAATGCAAGATACACATATTAATTACATTATATATGAAGTACTTAGTTATTGAAGAATTAGTATGTAAAAATCTATGAATAGCATGAGTTAACAACACCAGTACACCACCAGTTTTTTCTTTACAAAAATACATTCAGGAAATTAAAGTAGGAGAATCATGAACTGAATATCACAATCTCCACAAGTAAGTTGTATTTTTCCCCCTTCTGTTTGAATGTATGTCTTTAACAAATTATAAAACCAGTTTTGGTGTTTGTTCCAAATTTACTCCAATTTACTACTATTGCATGGTGGTCTTAAGCAGATTCAATGTTTGTTTATCTTTCCTTTTTGGCTAAAATGTGATTTTCAGTCCTAGAAATGCTGTTTCCATTTTATAGTTGTATTGATTACACATCTTATCAAGCACTTATAACCTTGTTTTGCAGTCCTAGAAATGGGCACTTCTCTGTTTATAATTCGAATGAGCGTTTGATTTTCTTAATGAATTGAAGTAGGCTTTTGGGGGTTTGGTTTGGGGTTGATGAGGACAGAGGAGGGAAGATTGTGAAAGTGGTTATATACAGGGGCGGAGCCAGGATTTTTGGTTAGGGGGGCCGGAATTTTTTTTTGGCCAAAATTTTATTTTAGTTCGTAATATTTATCTTAAGTTCTGTTTTGGTCCCTAATGTTTGGGTTTGATAATAGAGAAATTTGATCATTAGGGACCAATTATAAAACTTTTAAGAAATATTAAAGATCAAAACAGAACAAACAAATTATTATGGACCAAAATAGAACTTTGGATAAAGATTAGGGACCAAAGTAAAATTTTAGCATATTTCTTTTCTCTATATATTATCAATATCAAGCATTCTAGTTAGAGTGATGAGATTCACAAGCTACTATTCGAAGAATGTGTATATGTATACATACTATAAGATTTTTTTGGGGGTGGGGGCATGGCCCCCACTGGCCCCCTTGGCTCCGCCCCTGGTTATATATACACACATGAGAAGAAAAGTGAGAAAAACGAAAAGTGATTGAGAGAGAGTTGGTACAATGATAGATGGATATAATTATAAACCTATCAATAAAAATTAATTTAATTAGTAAAACATGGATTTATAATTTATAAGAATGTCAGTTTAAATTTTATTATTTATTTGAGTTTTTTTATTGATGAATAATTTATAAATATAATTTTAAATAGCCACTAAATTGAAAGAGGTATTCTGAACTTAATGATGTTTAATTATCTATTTAAAAAAAAAAAAGGAATGCATGTGATTTAAAGAGGGAGGGGTAGAATATAAAGTGGAATAAGAGAAAAAAGTGGGTTTTTCTTTTCTAAAAATGGTAAAAAAGGAGAAAAATGTGAGTTAGAAATGGTAAGGTTGAGCTTTTTGTACACATTAGTAGTATACATCTTGACCATCATGCACTGCCAAATGAATCAATTGAACATGTCTACAGTGTGAGTCCCAATTCCATGTAGGCATGCCTCTCCATCACAAAAACGATTATGTGAAATGGAGATATGCAATAATTGTTATAAATTCATCAAATTAATGATTTAGTTTTCTATACTTGATAATTTGATTTATAAAAACTTAAAAGGCCAAAGTGCGAATTTGGTCCTATAACTTTGCTGCAGTTCCCAAATTAGTCCTATAACTTTTTTTTGTCTCGAATTCGGTCCTATAACTTTGCTTCAGTTCCCAAATCAGTCCTATAACTTTTTTTTGTCTCGAAATTGGTCCTGTAACTTTGCTTCAGTTCCCAAATCAGTCTTATAACTTTTTTTGTCTCGTATTTGGTCTTATGTCTTTGCTCCAAGTCACAAATCAGTCCTATATCTTTTTTTTTGTCTCAGTTTTGGTCCCATATGTTTTGAAAACCTCCCACTGTTAGTCCTCAGGCTATTTTAAATTATAGTTTAGTGCTGAAAACTTCAAGTCCCTTTAGTCCCTGATTATCAAAATGAAAGTGAAAGAGCATCCTTGAAGATTCTCAAACCTTACATCTTGGTCCCTAATCCATGAATTCTTCATGAAATGGAATAGAAATGCAAAAACAACACAAATTAAAGCAAATGACAGAGGGACCAAAACTAAAAACGCAGAAAATTTAAAACCCACCAGAAAACGTACGGAAAACACCGAGAAACTCAAAAACTCAAAAAAAAAAAAAACCCCAGTTCTCATTGAAATCTCTCTCAAATAATCATCATCAGATGCTTTAAGAAATAATTTTCGAAAATCCACACTTTTGCGGAGGGAGGTGATAGAAGATTCTCGTACATTTAGTGATTCCGAGAGAGAAGTTCTAAAATCCCTTACATTTCTTCTATCACCTCCCTCCTCAAAAGTTTGAATTTTCGAAAATTCTTTTTTAAAGCATTTGAGGGCGATTATTTGAGTGAGATTTCAGTGAGAATTGAGGTTTTTGGATAAATTTTTGAGTTTCTCGACTATTTCCATACGTTTTTCAGCGACTTTGGGGCATTTTCCAGTGGGTTTTAAATTTTCTGCGTTTTCCGTTTTGGTCCCTTGGTCATTTACTTTAATTTGTGTTGTTTTTGCATTTCTATTCCATTTCATGAAGAATTCATGGATTAGGGATCAAGATATAAGATTTGAGAATCTTCAGGGATGCTCTTTCACTTTCATTTTGATAGTCAGGGACTAAAGTGAAAGGGACTTCAAGTTTTCAGGACTAAACTGTAATTTAAAATAGACGAAGGACTAACAGTGAGAGGTTTTCAAAACATATGGGACAAATACTGAGACAAAAAAAGATATAGGACTGATTTGGAACCTGGAGCAAAGATATAGGACTAAATACGAGACAAAAAACGTTATAGGACTGATTTGGGAATTAGAGCAAAGTTACAGGACCAAATTCGAGACAAATAAAATTATAGGACTGATTTAGAAACAATAGCAAAGTTATAGGACCAAATTCACACTGGCCAACTTAAAATATACAATTTAATTTTTAAAATAAGACCAAAAGTAAGGATGAGTGGGAGTACAAGTACCATGAATCAAACTGACAGCAATTAAAGAATCATTTTGGAACCATAACTTACGGATTAATGACTTATTTGATTGGGTGGCTTAGGATTCTATTATTAACAGGTTGTTTCAATTTTCTTATTGTTAAGACTAGATAGGTTTATAATTAAATTTAACAATATGAATAAAGTCTTATTTTTTTGTTTAGATATTTGACTGGTTTCAAATATTTAAAAATAAAACATACAGAAAATCCATAATTTTGAATAGAAATAATAAATTGAGCAGCCAACTTGGTTGGTGAAAATTGGAAGTCAGTGAGAGTCATAAGAATTCCTACGACTTGGAAGGTAACAAGAAGTTGGCTCTCAACTTGCCAGAGTCACCACCGTATGTCCATATCAGTTTATAAACTTAGGTATTTATAAAGGACTAGTGTTGGAGCGAGAATCCTTTCTCTATTGTTTATCTTTGATACTATAATTGTTATTAATATAAGGGTAAAATGTACTTTGGTACCCTGTGATTAGGACTGAATCCATCACTTTGGTACCCTGAAAGACAAAATTTGACACTTTGGTATCCTGAGGTTTGCGTCGTTAGCATTTTGGTACCCTGTGGTTATTTTACGTCAAGATTTAATGAAAAATTGCTAGCACTTTTGCAAAAATTACAAAATGCCACCAAAAAGTTTCAAAATTTTCAAAAATGTCCCTAAATCATAATATTTGAGGACTAAAATGAAAATTATAACACAATTTTTGGGTCAAAACGTAATTATAAAAAATATTGGAAAAAGAATAAAATTACAAATTAGTTCTAAATCTGAAAAATAAATACAGTTTAGTTCTAAAACTGTGTGGTTCGATGGTGAGAAAATAAACTTTACAAATTTTGCAAAAATTATATAGTGCACCCAAATAAACTTTACCAATTTTGCAAAAATATTATTATATAGTAGTTATATTCACGTGGAAAAGATATCTAACTATATTATTATATAGCACTCAAAATTTTGTCAAACAATAAAACAGCTCATATACTCCCTTCGATTCTGAATATCTGATGTTTTATAAATTTAAGAGAACATTAATTATTTTTTTACTATTTTATCCCTATTAAAATATAGTAGAGTCATAAATGAATAAACATTTTCCAAGTAATTTAATAGGGATAGTTTAGTTTTTTTTTCTCATTTTTCTCTTCATTTTAGGTGAGCTAATCATTTTCTTAATCTGTGTGCATTCATCTTAAACATCATATATATATATATATATAGAACCGGGTATCATTCTAAGGAAGAACTTACATGCACCGACCAGATGCGGTAATTCAAGGGAAGAATAAGTCTGTCCACGATTTTCCATTAACGGAAAAATGAGTAATGGCGTAATTAATTAATCAGATGAGAGAGATACAATAATATGTCTTTTCATTGTAGAGAAATAAAGTATACAAGTCTAATTAATTAGTGTAAACTGCTCGCAAGCTTCTTTTGCGAGCAGTTTACACAAAAGATCTGACATAATCAAGATCTGACATAGTTGCTGCTGTTTTGCTTGCAAATACTCCTATCAAATACATAAACCGAGAGAGAGTCACATATATCACATACTGTATGTAAAAATACAACAACATTCAAAAAAAGAAATGCCTGCCTCCAGCTTAGAGCTAACCGAAGAAAAAAGAGTAGTCTCTAGTTATGTTTAATGATTTTATCAACAAATAACTTATTGATATGTCATGATGAAAATCCTTCAAACATTGTAAGGCATAATATCAAGGGTTTTGCTAAGAAAAGCCTTTTTTTTTTTCCACAAATTTTGAGAAAATGAAAGATAGAAAGAAAAACTTATAACTTGTTAAAGACAGTAGTGCACCAAAAATGCTAGAGGCAAATTCTATTGTGTAATATTTAAAATTTATAGTTGAAATCTTGTGTTAATTGTTCAAACTTTCATGGTGATCCTGCATTTATAGACCACAAATTAATTAAATATATATATATATAGACACATACAACCACACAGGTTCTAACGAAATTTACTTGAACTTGCCTGAACTCGGTTGAGATCGAACTAACTCGGTTGGAATCGCGAGTGATGATGGAAACACGAAATTACGGAAAAAAAACAGTGAGACAGTAGTTTATAACAGTGAGAAAAAAAAAAGACAATCAGAAGATAGGAAACAGGAAATCACTTCTTATCACTTTCAGACCCCACAGAATTTGATGAATGGTGTTACTATATCCAAATTAAATGGTTAGTAAGCTTTGTGAAACTGAAATCAGTCTGGATCCTCTGTAATTGTCATTCTTGATTTAACTAATTTCAGAAAAATCCAGTTTAATCAATTTCAAAAGATCCAATTTCCTATAAGATATTGAAAATTATGATGCTTCATCAATAATGGACTATGCAGGGTTGATGTACTATAGAGGAGTATACCATCTTTTGTACCACCACAACCCTTGGGCAGCTATTTTTGGGGTTTATTTATATAAATAATATAAAAAAAAAGTATTTAGATTTTTAGGAAAAAAAAAACTATTTAGATTTTTGGGACACTCGGATATGGTCCGAGTGTTCCAATACAGGTGGCCCAATCAC
>QANZ01027782.1:122128-132244 GCA_003254925.1 Chamaecrista fasciculata | reverse complement strand
TTTAAAATTATATACTTAACTCTTAAATTATTTTTAAAGTATAATTTTCAAAAAAAAAAAATTAACAATACTAAAACTTTTACTTACATATTTTTCTTCCTTCTTCTTCTCCCTTCTTTCTTTCTTCTTCCTTCTTTCTTTCTTCTCCCATTATATTGGCTTCATCCTCCACAAAAAATATTTAAACCGCACCAATCATGCGGTGCCACGTGGCACCGCGTGATTAGTCGGTTTAAATTTTTTTGGGACACTCGGATGACATCCGAGTGTCCTAAAAAAATTTAAAAAAATTTTAAAAAAAAAAATTCCACCCGGTTCCACGTGGCACCGGGTGATTGGGCCACCTGTATTGGGACACTCGGACCATATTCGAGTGTCCCAAAAATCTAAATAGTTTTTTTTTGTCCTAAAAATTTAAATACTTTTTTTTTATATTATTTATATAAATAAACCCTATTTTTGGTCGTAGAATAATATGGGCACATTCTGTGTTTTATTATCTAATAAATTGGATTCATGTGTGAATGAGGCTCTTGAATCAAACCAACCATCTAAATCAATCATGATTCTTCCAAGGGTTAATAATACTAAAGATTATGCAGAGCGGAAAGAATGATGATAGGGAAACAAGCTTTGTCATTTTGTATTTAATAGATATTTTATATTGTATCATCTTTGATTTGTAAACGATTTTTGTAGAGGGAAAAAGAGGAGCAACTCATTTGGAAATCATTATTCTGCTTATCTTTTTCCAATTGTATCTTGGTGTTTTAAGTGATACTTGATTATTCTATTTCTCTTTAAACCAGCTCAACAATCAATTTTAAACATTACTTGTTGATATCAACAATCAAAGAAGAAGAAGAGTTCTCTTCAATATACAGAAGTTAAATCTAATTGTAATTCTTTTTTGACAGAACACCCTTTCGTGCCCCTAACGTTTGCGGTGATTTTCAGTTATGCTTCTAACGTTTCATTTGTATCAGTTGTGCCCCCAATGTGAAACGTTAGTTTCAATTATGCCTTCAATTTCAATCATCCACAAAAAAACACCATTTTCGCACGATTTGAGCTCGATTTTGATCAGATTTCATATGGGTTTTAATTTTCAGACATCACAAACTTGATTCCTTGGATCAATTTCAAAGATTAAGCTTAAAATAGCCCCAAATCCGAAGAAAATCGGACCCGGTGAACCCTAAAAAGGACCAAAACGAAATGCAGCAAAACGAAGCATTTTTCTCAAAATTTTCATGTGCAAAATGATCATTAGGAGCCGAAAATGAGTACCCATAAACTCATTTATCAAAACAAACTGAAACGAACACAAATCTAAGCTCAAAAGTTCCGAAAAACGGTATACTAACGAGGGTGAGGGCATAATTGAAACTAACGTTTCACATTGGGGGCACAACTGACACAAATGAAACGTTAGGGGCATAACTAAAAATCACCGCAAACGTTAGGGGCATGAAAGAGTGTTTTGCCTTTTTTTTTTTCTTTTTACCAGAAAATTCTATTTGTAGTAGTTTGATTACTTTTCATATATAATTAAGTCTAGCTTTATATGTGATATTCCATTGAGAAATGGGATTATTTATGTTTATTAGATATTTTTTTTCTGGTCAGAGACATGAATGGATAAAACACCTAACGTAAGTGTTAGTCCTTATTCCCATATAACCTACTTAAATACTCACACACACTCACTTCCCACCGATGTGGGTTTATTAGCTATTTACTATTACACAAAATTGACACTCAATTTTGTAACTAGAACATATTTTGATGTTAACATTTATAGATATATGGATTTAACTGTTGTAACTTTTTTTTTTTGTGATTTATATATATAGTAATATTCTATATTTACATTATAATCATATTATATTTTAATTTTTTTTAATTATACATATATTAACATTTGAGGGTCAGCACTGGCGCAACGCTTCTCCCTGGTCACCAAGAGATTACGGGTTCAAATTCTGGAAACAATCTCTCTGCAAAGAAGGGGTAAGACTATATACATCTTGACCCTCCCCAGACCCCACTTAGTGGGAGTCTCGTGCATTGGACCGCCCTTATTTATCTAGATATTAACATTTATTCAATATTTTTAAAATTTAATTATTTATACTGAATTTAAATAATGATTTGGATTAATAATTTAATGCAATTTTACTTTTTCAACGGCCAATTGGTTAAATATATGTTGTCAATGTTGTTTCAAAACTTATATGCATGAAAACTTTATTTTACATTTTTAAGTTTGATTTTTTTTGTTAGCTTTTTAAGTCTCATTCATCAACTTTTGGAAGCTTGCTAATACCGGTCAAGTGTGTTTAATGCCCCTATTAATTTTTTTTTCAATCACACATTAATTTTTAGGTGTGAATTTAGTCAATAAATATTACTAATTACACTTTAAAAGATAAAATCAATCAACATTAATTTTAAATTGTTTACAAATTAATCTATAAAAAAATATATATTCATTTTTCACTTTGATTTAAAGAATAATGTTTACTTTGTCTCTAAATTAATGACTTTTCTAAGATTTGCCACCCCTTTGGATTCAGTCCCTTGGCTGAGAAATTGCATATTCTATGTGAAAAAAAAATTATGAGGTAAATGCTTAATTTTTGTTTAAAAAATATGGAGAAATCTTAGAAGATAGACTTTGATTGAATGTATTCTCCTTGAATTGCTCATTTGTTATGAACTTTCCAATGAAACGACCCTGCTTTTGTTTAACAACCATGAACAAATACCTACTAATGAAACAAATATTATTACTTATCGATATATATAAGTTAAAAGATATATAAATTAAAAAAATGATCTAATAAAATTTACAAACATTTTTAGAAAAATGTTTAGCCCATTGATCTGACTCTGCAAAAAATCCCTTTAGTTTTGAAAAGTGACAAAGCTCTTATAAAGTATGGATACTTCATTTTGAAAGCGTGTCACTGTGTTTGACACATATTTATAAATTTCATAAAATAAAATCAATTTTTAGTAACTTTAACTATTTAAAGTGGCAAACAATCAAAAAAATGACACAAATAACATATATTATAAAGGCCAAAGTCCTATTTTAGTCCCCCAGTTATGCTCAATGTTCCAAATTGGTCCCTCAGTTATTTTTCATTCCATATTGGTCCTTCAGTTATGCTTAATGTTCCAAATTGGTTCCTCAGTTATTTTTCGTTCCATATTAGTCCCTCAGTTTTCCAAATTTTGGCACAGTTGGTCCCTCAAACGTTTTCCATCCATTTTTTCGTTAAAAAAAAGACAAAATTGATTTTTAACTCCTAAAAGTTTGAACTTTTTGCATTAAGGACCTTTTTCTCTATAATAGAACCAAAATGTAAGAAAGAAAAAATAACTGGGGGATTCTAGTTTATTTCACACAAAAAAAAAATTTCTCTCTCTCTCTTCCTTGTCTCTCGTCTCTCTCTCTCTCGTCTCTCTCTCTCTCCCTCTCTCTCTCTCTCCCTCTCTCTCGCTCCCTCTCTCTGGTCAATACTAAGTGGAATCGAGAATTGATCGGGCCGAAGCGCGGGCTCTACGACAGAAGCCCCAATGGACCTTCCCAAGTTTCATCACAACCGACAACGCCATTTTCCGCTAAGAACGACACCTGGGATGTCATATATGTCGCCGCTGGCCAAGTCGCGAGGTTGAAGATGAATGACAAAGTGAGCAAAATGTCAGAAAGAAGAAATAACTGGGGGATTCTAGTTTATTTCACACACAAAAAAAATTTTCTCTCTCTCTCTCTCTCTCTCTTCCTTCTCTCTCTCTCTCTCTCTCTCTCTCTCTCTCTCTCTCTCTCTCTCTGGTCAATACTGAGTGGAATCGAGAATTGATCGGGCCGAAGCGCGGGCTCTACGACGGAAGCCCCAATGGACCTTCCCAAGTTTCATCACAACCGACAACGCCATTTTCCGCTAAGAACGACACCTGGGATGTCATATATGCCGCCGCTGGCCAAGTCGCGAGGTTGAAGATGAATGACGAAGTGAGCAAAATGTCAGAAAGAAGAAATAACTGGGGGATTCTAGTTTATTTCACACACAAAAAAATTTCTCTCTCTCTCTCTCTCTCTCTCTTCCTTCTCTCTCTCTCTCTCTCTCTCTCTCTCTCTCTCTCTCTCTCGTCTCTCTCTCGCTCCCTCTCTCTGGTCAATACTGAGTGGAATCGAGAATTGATCGGGCCGAAGCGCGGGCTCTACGACGGAAGCCCCAATGGACCTTCCCAAGTTTCATCACAACCGACAACGCCATTTTCCGCTAAGAACGACACCTGAGATGTCATATATGCCGCCGCTGGCCAAGTCGTGAGGTTGAAGATGAATGACGAAGTGAGCAGCATGTATGAGTATGACCTTCACAACAAAGGAAGAGAGAGAGAGAGAGACGAAAGAGAGAGAGAGAGAGAGAGAGAGAGAGAGAGAGAGAGAGAATTGTTTTTTTGTGTGAAATAAACTAAAATCCCCCAGTTATTTCTTCTTTCTTACATTTTGGTTCTATTATAGAGAGAAAGGTCATCAATGCAAAAAATTCAAACCTTTAGGAGTTAAAAATCAATTGTCTTTTTTTAACGGAAAAATGGATGAAAAACGTTTGAGGAACCAACTATGTCAAATTTTGAAAAACTGAGGGCCAATTTGGAACACTAAGCATAACTGAAGGACCAATATGGAACGAAAAATAATTGAGGGACCAATTTGGAACATTGAACATAACTTGGGAACCAAAATAAGACTTTAGCCTATTATAAATATATATTGATTTTTAAAATTTTCATTAAAATTTATGAATTTTTAATTATAATTATATATATATATATATGCAGTGTCACGTCATACAATTTTAAAAATTTAACGTGTCTCGTATCCGTATCCATACATCAGAGCAGACCTCTTGAGCTTTCAATTTTATGTAAATAACCTCTTCTGTTCAAATTTTTATTGAAAAAAAATCAATTTTTTAAGAAAAATAGTACTATTAATTATAAGAATAGTTAATTTTTAGTTTTTATCAATATAATATGCATCAATAATTATAAAATTACAAAGATATATTTTTTTTTAATGAGAATCTTAACAAAGGTTTATTTGCACAAAATAAAAAGCTCAGGTGATATTTTGTCACTTTTTAAAATTCAGTGTTCTTTTGTCTTGTGACTAAAGTTCATGAGAGTTTGATTACTCCATTTTAGACTAAAATTAATTTTCTTCTACAAAAGCTAACAGATTAGTTAAAAGCAAAACTGTCATTTAGCGTTTGACCAAAACTCTAATTTGGTCCCTCACTTATTAGTGTTTTCTCAAATTGGTTCATAATAGGTTTCTTTTTTTCAATTTGGTCCCACACAAATTCATTGATTATCAATGTTAGTCCATCTATCCAATATTTAACTAATTTAACGACATATTATCGTTAATTAAAGATATAATATCATTAATTATGGGCTTATGACACAAACTTAAAAGGTAAAATTTTATGAAGTTAATTATTTATTATGGGCTAATGAAACAAAAGGGTGCGTGTATCTACCATCATTTTCAATGTATGAATAAATTTTTTACTTTAAATTTAATCATTCCTAATATCTAGACACATTCATTATTAAAGCCTCCACAACATTTCAAATCTAAGGGAATCGGAGTTGCTATTTTTGTTGGGGTTAGACTTCTGGTTTTTGAGAGTTGAAGAATAATTGTTTCCAAGCATAATGGGCTTATGTTTGATGTGTTGGGATCTGTTTTGAAGGAGGAACACATCCATCTTATTCAACTAGCCCTCTTATATGGAGTAAATGAATTTAAGATATCTAAAAAATTTATAATCAAATATTCTAAAAATCAATTTCAAATCTGAAAAATATCTTAAATAGGTTTTGAGAATAACAGAAAATATAATTCAAATAATCTTCCTAAAAAGTTAGACTTGACAACAACTAAAAAGAAAACAAAATAACAATCAAATTGTAAAAATCTTCAACCTTTCATATGCCAATTCTTGGATGCACTTCTGTTCTCATCTTCTCCTTTCCGATGATAATAATATAATATTATTATTATTATTAATAACACTCAACATGATGGTGTTTTCGCCACTATTTTACCCTGCATAATAATAAAAAAAAAATCGTCATGGGAGTTTTGATTGGGTCATTCAAAACTAAAACCATCAAATTATCGCAAGTTATAATGAATTACAGACCTCCAAAGGGATTGGTTTCTCATCCAAAAGAAAAAAAAAAAGGTTAAAGTAAATTTGGTCCTATATCTTCTTTTGTTGCAATTTTGGTCCTATATCTTTGCAAAAAGTCCCAATTTTAGTCTCATATCATTTTTGGTCCCAAGTTGCATAATTAGTCTCATATCTTTGAGAAATGATTAACTAATGACCACTTCTAAACTTGACCCAAAGATATAGGACTAATTCTGCAATTAACCCAAAAATATGGGACTAAATTTGCAAGGACTTGACCCAAAAATATGGGATCAAAAGTGCAACAAAAAAGAATATGAAAGCAAATTGATAATTGAACGAAAGATATGGAATCAAATTTGCACTTTAACGAAAAAAAATGCACACTACCATAAGTAATCAAGGTGCACTCACATCAATTGATTGGGCACCACTATCCTCAGTAAGGGATTTTGTCATTCTTTCCTTTTCAGCACGCTGGAATGCAGGAGGATACACATTAGGCAAGTATCATAGTTTTTTTTTTTTTTTTAAAATGAATGAAATAAAGAGCTTCCGATTAATCCAATTAAAAAGAACCAATAAACCACAGATAAAAATGGATAGATACAGGAAACAGACTAGAGCTTTCAATTACTTAAAATACAGAACAGCCTTCAAAATTTTTGAGCAATGAGCAGTGTCAATTAGTGTTTACCACAATAAGAAGCTTTCAATTTCAAAGTGGAGAAAAATCCATAATGACCTAATAGTTTGCTCTACATCAAAGTGGAGAAAAATTTGATGCAAATAAGGAAGAACAAAAGTTAACAAAGGGTCGAAGACAGTAGATCGAGAGAGAAATTGAAGAACTGCTAATAAAAATGCTATTTAATTGCTCTTTTTCATGAGACATGATAGTTTCATATAGCCTGGGAACATCAAACTTTAAATCCAAGTGTAATATTTCAAACTGTTCTCCATTGCTAATAAACAACATATCATAATGAGCTAGAGAAATTCCATACCTTAGTTTATTCTTATTACATACTCAAAATAAAATAAAAGAAGCTAAGTGCTCCACCCAAATCCCTCAAAAAAATCACAGGAATTAGGCTAACAGGTCTCAAAATTTATACCTGCCCAGCTGCATCTTTAACAAACGTGGCCTCTTGAGAAACATAAAAGTCTTCCAACACCTTCCCGCAGCATTCACAACATCTAAAACCCAAAACAAATGACCAAAAAGGTAGTCAGCTACTCTCTCTCTCTAAAATCCACGAAGGACCAACACAATGTTCTAGTATAATAAAAGAACAGAAGCTCTAAATGCAAGGCGCCACCAAGCTGTATGTAGTTCTACAGTTATTATCCCACAAATAAAGTCCAAGTGACCAACAAGTGTTTGGTGCTACACCCTAGGGAGAGGACCCAAGTAAGATCCCTAGAATCGACATTGTTGGGAGGGCAAGCGTTTCGTCTCTGAAACCCGAATGGGATTAGTCTTCGCTTAGACCATTACATAGATAGGCGGGGAAACCCATAATTTAACCGAAAAGGAAAAAAAAAAGAGTCCAAGTGCAAAGACACTTACAAGGAACTTTCATCAGGTCGCATTCCAGAAACATTTCGTCTACAATAATCACAGTACACCATTGTGTAATACTATAACTAGACTCCTTTAGAAATCGGCCGGAGGACAAAAAAATATTGTACAGAGCACCGATGATATTCCTAAGAAAAACAAAATTATTAAAGGAGTAGCATCAAAGTTAGATAGGCCAAAGAGGGTTAGTATTGTCAAAGGAGCAGCACAATCTTCACCATATATGCATCATGCATGTTTGCAATCCACCAATAATTCATCGGGACATATCAAGCAGGGACGGAGGCAGAAATTTTACCATGGGGGCCAGATTTTTTTTCTCAACTATCATATATAATATAAATATATCTTATGCTTGTTAAATACAAAAAAATTATTAATAATTTTAAAAATCTAATTATATAAGAATATTTATAATATTAATGTCATTAAATAATACATTTAAGCTGACAACTCAGTCCCTAAAATATTAAAATGCATATTTAGTCCTTGAAAGATCAAAATGATATATTTTTTAGTCTCTAAAAAATTAAAACGGTACACTATTTAGTCTATAAAAAGGGTTGGTTAGTATATTATTTTGATCTTTTAGGGACTAAATTATACGTTTGAATCTTTCAGGATTTGAGTTGTCAGCTCAGTGGTCTTTTATGGACCAAATTATTAATTTAATAAAATTGTTAATGTTAATAATAACACATTCTTAAATGTTGATGAATTCCTAAATTGTTTCAACTTTCATCTTTCGTGCCTCTACTATTATCAAACCAAACTATATAATATATTAGGGTGAAACAATGAAATTTAAAAGGGAGTAATACTACATATAATAGGAAAATATAAAATACAATAGAAAGAAAGAAAGTGATAATAATTTAGACTAATTTAAAAGATCTTAAATATTATAGGAAAAAATTAGAATAAGCAATTCCTACTTCTATAAGGTATTGTGTATTTCCTCAAGGCATGGTGTATCACGTTATGTATGGGTGTTAGTATATACATATATACTTTGGCAAATGCATGGTATAAAAGGACCCATTATAATTGATTGTTATATTATTTATTTTTAATATGAAAGTGAGGTTAGAGACCCCATTTGACTATTTTTTATATTTTTGATGAAGAGAGGGGCATTACACCAAAAAACAAAAACACATAAAAACTAAAAAAGACTCAAACAAGCCCAAAACAAAAAAACAAAAAAATAAACACGAACCACCATAACAACACCATCTCTACATGCATCACTAAACAACAAAGACACTTGATTGTTTTATATATATATTATGATAGAGAAGAGGGGGGGCCGTTGGGACTATTTTGCAAAATATAAGATACAATATACCCCCCTTGGCTCCCTCCCTGATATCAAGTAACAACACTATGAGGTAGTGTGGTTTAACCAAAACCTATACTTATAACAACACTAGAGTAATTAGAAGATAAAAAATTCCTCAAAGAGGGACGAAATGGGAGGAAAGACGTTACCTAAGAGAAGAGAAAGAAGGAATGGCAGCGGTGGCGGCCAAACGGTGGTCGCCGGTCGCCGTCGGCTGTGGTGGTGGCTGTTGGCAGCTGCTGCGTCCGAGGGTGAGAGACGAGAGGATTTTTCCAAAATGGAGGAAGAGGGTCGAATTGGCTGATATAATAATATAAGGGTGTTTGGGGCTATTTACATAATAGACTAAACTCATAATTTCACTCCCGAAAGATTAGTGACCTAACAATTTGATCCCTAGGGAGGCGTTTGGTACACGGATTGAAAAATAGTCCCGAGATTATAACCTCTGGACTAGAGTAATCCCACGTTTGGTACGTGGATTGGAAAATTAGTCCCGAGAATATTGTATTCCCAGGAATAGAATAATTTCCTAAAATAACTATTTTCTAATCCCACCCTAGGGGGTGGGATTAGTCTAATCCCATGACATGGGATTATTGTTCCCATCCAAAATTACTTTATTACCCCTAATTAATTTCCTCTAATTAATTAATTCTTTCTCTACAAACCCCGGTCACTTTTCATCTTTGTCATTTTACAACTCAACAACCCCGGTCACTTTTCATCTTTGTCATTTTACAACTCTTTGTTGAGTGAGACTTTTTTAGACAATTTTATTATGTTGAGAATTATGGACATTGTGTTATGAAATAATATTTTTCTCATGAATCTATTAATGTTATTTAAAAATTTTAATTATGATATAATTATTTCTTTATGATATAGTATTATTCTCATGAATTTTTTTGAAGAATTTCTACATTTGATAAACTATTGGTTGGTTGAGAATAAAAAGTCAA
>QANZ01027782.1:47146-105896 GCA_003254925.1 Chamaecrista fasciculata | reverse complement strand
ATTAACATATTTTAAATTTTATAATTATTACTCACTAAATAATTTCTTTTCAGTTTTCTAAAATAGTATTTAAATTTAATTAATTTTATTAATTTTATTTTTTAAAAAATCTAAACTTAACTTAATATTTAAATATATAAAATATTTAAAAAAAGTTAAAAAAAAAAACAAATACTTTGTAAGACACGGTTTCAGAAATCTGAAACCGTATCTTACATGGTTTTTGAAAATCGTGCAGTCACTGCACGGCTCCCTGAAATAGCGTTGCGTCAGCGCTATTTTAGAGAGTCTGAAGTTATTTCAGTGCCACGTGGCACCGGCTGATTGGTCCGTCCGGTCTGAAATTGCATTGGATTAATGCATATCCCATTTGGGGAATTAAGAAAAAATATTGGGTATCCTAATACATAATTAATTTATTTGTATTATTTTAATAAAAAAAACCTCATTAATGCTGCATGTGATTATATTTTAACGAAAGGACCATTGATGCAGCGAGCTTCAGTTTCACGTTCACGTTCGTTCCTCTGCTATAAAATTGTAACGAAAGGACCAATGATGCCAAGTGCTTCAGTTTCACTCCCGTCGAAGGTGTAAACTGTAAACTGTAAAGTCGAAATGGTTTCTGCAATTTCATCCTCCTTCGAACTCGTAAGTTCGTAGCCGTCGCTGGATCTCTCAAATGCAGGCTTAACTTCATTCCTCTCACATCTTTTCTTTTTCAAATGCATGCAGGCTTTTCGTTTTGATTTTGCCAACAATGTCAAATTAAGGCCTTTTACAAAGCCCAGAGTGAGGGTAAGTTTCCGAACATTGCCTTTCTAGGCTTGTCATATTTCCATTTTATATGCCTTCCTTTGCTTGCTTCTTTGTGAGTGTCTATGTTTTTTTCTCTGTGAGTTAACAATTTTCTATAGTCTAATTTAACAAATCAATTAATCTTTGTTAGGAACAAAACTTCTTTTGTCTACTAAATATTTCTGGCAGGAAACGAGTCTTGCAAAGGCAACTCAAGAGCAGGATAAGAACACTAACGGAGTGGCAACCATATCAGTCAAAGAGGATTATATTTTAAGCCGTGACAATTTAGTACATAAGCAAAAGAGTGAACCTCCATTAGTCGGTGCATTGAAAGCCTTAGCTGAACAAAACGCTGCCAGTTTTCACTTCCCTGGACATAACCAAGGGCATGCTGCTCCTGCTTCACTAACTCAACTCATTGGACAAAGACCGTTTGTTCATGATTTCACGCCACTTCCCGAACTTGACAACCTTTTTTCTCCCCAGGGTCCCATATTAGAAGCACAAACACAAGCATCCAAATTATTTGGATCATCAAAGACATGGTTTCTTGTTGGAGGAACTACTTGTGGAATCCAGGCAGCAATAATGGCAACATGTTCTCCAGGACAATATCTGATTCTTCCTAGGAATTGTCATTTATCTGCTATATCTGGCATGGTACTATCTGGTGCACTGCCTAAGTACATCATTCCTGATTATAATAAGGATTGGGATATTGCTGGTGGTGTCAGCCCATCACAGGTGATGTTTGAAAGATCCAATTATGTGGAGTTAAGTTAAAAAAAAAAGAGGTTTTCTTTTCTCATGTTTTCTATTGAGAAACCTTATAATATGAATAATTAAAGTCGAAAAAGCAAAAAAGAAAAAAAAACCTGAATATTAGTCACTATGTGAAAAATCTCCTAAACTTTGAAAATTAAAGTGACAAAAGGCCTTTTTTGTTAAAATTTGTATTAAAAAAATAAGTTTTTTTATTAATATATAATTTTATGATTGTTGTTACATTTTATATTGATCCAAAAATAAATTAACTAGTAGCCAAAATATAAAAAATTTCTTGACTTTTTCAATGAGAATTTCAACAAAGAGGGTTATTTGAACAAAATCAAAAGTTCAGGTGTTCTTTAGTCATTTTTCAAAGTTCAAGAGTTTTTTTGCTCAGTGACTAAAGTTCAAGGGAGTTTAATGCAATTTAGCCATAATTAAACTAAGTTTTTTTCTACTTTCCTCTCAATATGAAAAAATTTCTTCTCTTCCCCTAATATTGCATAATCATTTCCTCACATGTTTTTGTTTTTCCCCACAATGGTTGTTACAGGTATTGAATGCTATCCAGGAGTTAGAAAAGGAAGGTCATGAAGCAGCAGCAGTTTTCATCACTTCACCTACCTATCATGGTATATGCAGCAGGTTAAGTGAGATTTCTGAGCTGTGTCATTCCCATAAGATCCCTCTGATTGTTGATGAAGCTCACGGTGCACATTTCAGATTTCATCCTACACTACCTGATTCAGCTCTCCAACAAGGGGCTGATCTGGCTATACAGTCAACTCACAAAGTTTTATGCTCTCTTTCTCAATCATCTATGTTACATATGTCTGGTAATATGGTTGATAAGGATAGAATTTCTAGATGCCTCCAAACTCTTCAAACCACGAGCCCCAGTTATCTCCTTTTGGCTTCCCTAGATGCTGCAAGAGCTCAACTTAACGAAAGTCCTGATACCATTTTCAACCAAGCAATTGATTTAGCCTATGAAGCACGATATCTACTGAAAAACATCTCAGGAATCTCGGTGCTTGAGAATATGGACCCATTGCGGCTTACTGTAGGTTTTTGGAAGCTTGGTTTATCTGGTTATGAAGCAGACAAAATATTACACAGGGATCACGGAATTTTTTGTGAACTTGTCGGGAACCGATCTATTACTTATGTATTTAATCTTGGAACTTGTAGGGACCACGTCCAGAGGCTTGTATTAGGAATAATGCATCTAGCTGCAACATATGCATCCATTCATGGTCAGCAATTAGAAGAGAGCCTACTCTCTGGTGTTATGCCCTTTTATGAAGATATAATAAGGAGGTTGATACCCAGGGATGCCTTTTTCGCAAGAAAAAAAAGAGTCACATTAAGAGATAGCCTTGGTAAGGTTTCTGGGGAGCTTATATGTCCTTTCCCACCCGGCATACCTGTATTGATTCTAGGTGAGGTTATTACCGAAAAAGCCATTGATTACCTCTTGCATGTTAAAAGTAAAGGTGCTGTATTTAGTGGAGCGTCAGATTCCCTACTCTCTTCAATTCTTATCTGTGATGTTTAGTATCTAGATTGAGGAGATATCATTTAATTTGAAGTTTGAAACTTGAAACTACTCAAGTTCCTAAGAAAAGATTGCATTATGCTCAAGTAACACTTTGTTGGTGAACTAGAGATTGGTGTAATAGTTAGTTATTTTCTCTATTAGTTTTGAACAATGTCTCTTGTAATCATTGTCCTCGTTTGAGGACACAGGACATTAATTGTTTCGTACCTTCTTCTAGTATTGTTTTAGGTGGGAATGGTTACGGTCCCACCTTGATGGGTACCTCACATTCCATTATTCCTAAAAACTTCAAGTCCCTTTCACTTTAGTCTCTGACTATCAAAATGAAAGTGAAAGAGCATCCCTAAAGATTTTCAAACCTTACATCTTGGTCCCTAATCCATGAATTCTTCATGAAATGGAATAGGAATGCAAAAACAACACAAATTAATGCAAATGATTGAGGGACCAAAACTAAAACCGTGGAAAATTTAAAACCCACCGGAAAATGCCCCAAACTCGCTGGAAAACATATGAAAATCGCCGAGAAACTCAAGAACTCATCCAAAAACCCCAATCCTCACTGAAATCTCACTTAAATGATTGGGGGTTTTGGATGAGTTATTGATTTTCTCGACGATTTTTGTACGTTTACCGGCGAGTTTGGGGCATTTTCCGGTGGGTTTAAAATTTTTTGCGTTTTCAATTTTGGTCTCTTTGTCATTTGCTTTAATTTGTGTTGTTTTTGCATTTCTATTCCATTTCATGAAGAATTCATGGATTAGGGATCAAGATGTAGGTTTAGCAATCTTCAGGGATACTCTTTCACTTTCATTTTGATAGTCAGGGACTAAAGTGAAAGGGACTTGAAGTTTTCAGGACTAAACTATAATTTAAAATGGATGGAGGTTTTCAAAACATATAGGGCCAAAACTGAGACAAGAAAAGATATAGGACTGATTTGGGACCTGGAGCAAAGTTACAAGACCAAATTCGCACTTTGGCCTTTAATTTATAGGGTAAAATGCACTTTGGTACCTTATGGTTAGGGTCGAATCCTCTTTGGTACCCTGAAAGACAAAATTTGACACTTAGGTACCCTTAGGTTTGTGTCGTTAGCACTTTGGTACCCTGTGGTTATTTTCCATCAAGATTTAATGGAAAATTGTTTGCACTTTTGCAAAAATTAGAAAATGCCTCCAACTAGTTTCAAATTTTTCAAAAACGTCCCTAGATCATAATATTTGAGGACTACAATGAAAAATATTGAAAGAGAATAAAATTACATATTAGTCCTAAATTTGGAAAATAAAATTCAGTTTAGTCCTAAAGCTATGTGGTTCGATAGTGAGAAGATAAACTTTACAAAATTTTTGCAAAAATTACAGAATGCCCCAAATAGTTTCAAAATTTATAAAAAAAAAAAGTCCCTAGATCATGATATTTGGGGTCAAATTGTAATTTTGGAAAATTGAAAAAAGGAGATAATTGCGTATCAGTCCTAAATCTGGAAAATAAATGCAATTTAGTCCTACCCATATTCAAATATAACTACTTAAATGAAATTTTGAAAGTAAACTTGAATAATTTGAAGAATACTCCCATTAATTAATTTACAAATTAAATAATTAATATTTAGTTTCACTCCATCAATTTTTTTAGTTTGTTGTGTTTTGATTCGGTTTACCAAAGGGAGAGGACCTAAACGCACAAAAGAAATTTTGTTGAAGTGTGAAATATGGTTTAACCAGTAATAAAAACTAACAGATAAGATATAGTAGAAATCAATGACTAAGATTGAGCCACGTCAGGACTTTTTGTTAAATCTTGATGGAAAATAACCATAGGGTACCAAAGTGCTAATGACGCAAACCTCAAGGTACCAAAGTGTCAAATTTTGTCTTTCAAGGTACCAAAGTGGATTTGGTCCTAACCACAGGGTACCAAAACGCATTTTATCCTAATTTATATAAGGTTTTGTATATTTTTGTTACAAAATTAATAGAATTTTTTTTAAGGGTTAATTGAATTAGAAGAAATATTTTAAAAATTTTATAATTAATATTATAAGAAATGAACCATCTGGTTGGCATAAGAAATTGTATAACTAATGAAGAGGATCCATTCCTGAAATTTTGTCCTACTGAAATGTCTATTCAAAAGATTGGCAAAAGGTATCTAGAGTCTCAACTTTGAAATGAACCATCTGGTTTCTGCAGTTGAAAAGGAATGAGACATCACAAAGTTGAGAGAAATCATCCTTTTCAAGTGCAAAAGCTCTGGCTTTAAACACACTTAAAACTGCCTGAACACGACTAGAAAGGTAAAACTGCCTAAACACACTTATGGTTTTGTTCTTGGAACTCGTACACTTTCTTCCTCTTCCTTCTGTTTTCTTCTTCTTCCTTCCTTCAGACGAAGCCTCATCTCTCCTCCATTCTTCCCAACCTTCTACTTCTTCCTTCCATCAACCAACATCGTCGTCGGTCATCGAGTGAGAAGGATATTAGAGAAAACAAATAGACTCTCTTTTTCTTGGTGGAAAACACATAATTTTATTTTTATTGTTTAATGAGTTAGGAATTGATTCTTAATTGAATGTTGTTTAGTTTAGAAAATTATTTGTACCAAAAAAAAGTTTAGAAAATTGTTTATTTAAGTTAAAAAATTTATAGAATTATATATGTGTATTTTGTTGATAAAACGGTTCAAAATAGATTATAGGAGTACAAATTTGAATTGAAATGTGTTGTTTAATTCAAAGATGTTAGGAAGTTAAGGGTGAACAAAACTCAGTTTGGTCCTATCCAAATCTTGGGTCTAGTACTTTTAGATCGGGTTTAGTTTGTGATATAGTCATCTTTTAATTTTTATGATATGTATTTATTATTTTGTTTTACAAAATATTAATTCATCTTTAATTCTTCAATGACCTAAGATCTGGACGATCTCCTGTGTCATTGTTGTTGACTCACATATATATCATTACCGTATTTTGTTATCATCCACATATCTAATGTAAGCAAGCTCACAAATTGAATTTACATCCTTTGTAATATATGGGATCTACACTAAAGGGAATTTGATATATAATTTTCGAAAACACCTCATTTATTGACAATTCTATTTTTCTGTGGATAATATGCATGGGGCCCTCCAAATTTTCACCCGTCTTTATTTTCGTAACTACTAGGTTATCGCAACGAAATGTTAAACCTTCCTCATTTACAAATATTTCTTCACTGAAGTGCACGCGAATATATACTGGTCTATTCATCTTAATGAACAAATAATTATTTAGTCAACATAACTAATTAACTTCTTAAATAAAGACAAACCAAAATAAATAATAAATTATTTTTGTTCTAAGTAATTATTTTATATGTAAAAACAGACAAACCAAAAAAGACAAACAAAGTCTTCAACACCATAAGTAACTTGACGTCACAACTGAGAAGGGAGAAAAATGAGATTAGGAAGAATGGAAGAAAATGATATGAAGTTGAGAAAAATGGAATTGGAAAGAAAGAGGGAGTAAGCGAAGCTATATAGACAAATTTTACCGAATTTACCATCAAGTTACCAAAAATTTATTTTACCAAATTCACTCAAAATTTATCTTTCTAAAAAATTTAAGTAAAATTCCTTATATCTTTACTATAAGGTTCCTCAAATCATAAGCTTGATTTGCATTATCTCTTTTTAATGATTGGTCTTGCAAAAAGGTGTGTTTAATATTCTCTCTCTACCATGATTGGTCATGCATAAAATTTTTATCACGTGTCAAATGTTGATTAAAAAACCTTGATATAAGAAACCTTACCTAAATCTTGCCCTTTATCTTTCATGTGTCTGCCACCACTCGTATATACAATAGACATTTCGGTAGAGGCAGTAAGGTTTGTTGAAACCATGAACCTTCGATCTTAGGCGAACGAGGGTTATCAGCTCTACCACATCGCAAAGGAGGGTGGGGTCTCTTATTATTCATTTTGAATTTGCTTCATTATGAGAAAAGAACTTACTTTTTTTAGTCTTTAAATTTGGGTTAAAGGGTCATTTTGGTCCTAAATGTATGCCCTAATCAAGGTTGTCAAACTCGGACCGGACCGGACGGTCCGACCGGGAGCCGATGCAGAAGGCGGTCTGGTTCAACCCAAAGAATCGGATTCTGGGTTGGACCGCTAAAAACCGGCCCAAANAACCGAAGTCAGGGTTGGACCGGGAAAAACCGGCCCAAAACTGGGAAACCGGGTCCACCCGATGGACCGGCGGTTCAGCAAATTATTATTTTTTTTTTTTAAGCAGAGGAGGAGGAGGAGGAGGAACAATCTCAGATCGGACCTTTTGTAAGCAGAGGAGGAGGAAAACTGAAGGCGTTCTGGCGAGTGGGCCTTTCATCCAGTGTCCCCATCGTCCTTCGCCTCTGGAATCTTCAGCATCGGTGCCATCAGGACCTTCCTTCAGCGGCGACAATGCTTCCACCGGCCTCAAGCTTCCCGATCTCGCAATGAACAACTCATGCGGCGGAGCATGGTGTTTCTTCCTTCGCCGGAGTAAACTAGACATCGGAGAAGCAGACCTTGCTAGACTCTTGGCTCTCGACCTTCCTGGAGATAGCCCTCTGACGACCTCCTCTTTNCAGCCAACTATTCTTTTTCCTTTTTTTTTTTGTTAAAATTAAAATTATGTGTATTGAACTTGAAAGTTGAAACTTGGGAGGGTTTAAATTTAATATATTAAAAATAATTATTTATTGCATCATCCGGTTCAAACATCCGTCCGACCGATTCAACCGATCCGACCGTGAACCGAACACTTGTCCGAGTCTTTGTCCGGTTCGGTTATGACAACACTGGCCCTAATATTCATTTTGGTCCATTATGTTTCAAAATGTTCAAATTGGTCCTAAATGTTTGCAAAATGTTTCATTTTGATCCCAACTATTGAATATAGTTTGTTTCAAGTCTCTTATTATTCATTTTGAATTTGCTTCATTATGAGAAAAGAACTTACTTTTTTTAGTCTTTAAATTTGGGTTAAAGGGTCATTTTGGTCCTAAATGTATGCCCTAATATTCATTTTGGTCCATTATGTTTCAAAATGTTCAAATCGGTCCTAAATGTTTCATTTTGGTCCCAACTATTGAATATAGTTTGTTTCAAGTTCAAACGTGACGAGTTTAGAGCTACGTATTGTTCTCGAAGAGTACTTTCTCTATCCAGTTGGGGTCGTCAGTAAACGAGGTCAAATCAGCCCTAAAAGTAGAGCTCTTGTTTCATGGTCAAACAAGCAAAGTTGATCATATCTCTCTCGTTTCAAATTCGAATGTGACAAATTCAGAGCTACGAGGTCCTCTTAACAAGTCATTTAAACTTGAAATGAGAGACGACAGAAATATGACTAAATTCAATAGTTTGGGACCAAAATGAAATATTATTCCAATATTTAGGACCAAAATGAATCATTTTGCCAACATTTAGGACCAATTTGAACAATTTGAAACATAATGGACCAAAATGAACATTAGGCTATACGTTTAGGACCAAAATGACCCTTTGACCTTAAATTTGGCTAAAATCTACAATTTAATTTATCAATATTGAAAATACAATTTTTTTTTAAATTTTTTATAAACATCAATTATTTAATCTCCATAAATAACGTTTCAAAAATCAAATGATTAACATTTATAAAAAAACTAAAAGCAAAAATATATTTTCACTATTTAGAGACTAAATCATAATTTTTTTTTAAAAAAAAAATCAAAGATCCATTTTCAAATTTCAATAACTTTAAAGTTTAAACTTGCTATATAGCAAAATATGAAAATAATTTATTTCCAAAATAAATTAAAAAAAAAATGACAGTCTTGGGCCAACACTAGTCCAGTTATAACTAGTAATGTCCAAAAACAAAAAGGCTTTACTGAAGTTTCTAAACGAAAGGATAATGCCGCGTGCTTCAGTTTCACACTCGTTTGAAGCTGTAATGTCGAAATGGTTTCTGCAATTTCGTCCTCCTTCGACCTCGTAAGTACCCATCGCTGCTTCTCTCTGCTTCTTTCGTCTATTGCGCTTAACTTCCTCTCATATCTTTTCTTTTTCAAATGCAGGCTTTTCGTTTTGATTTTGCTAAGAATTTGAAATTCAGGCCTTTTACAAAGCTGACAGTTCGGGTAAGTTTCGGAACATTGACTTTCTAGGGTTGTGATGCGTTCCTTTGTGAGAGAATTGGATTGCTGTTTTGGATTATTTTAAGATTAAAGGTAGTCAGATATACGAGTTAACAATTTAATAGAGTCTATTTTATATATTTTAGTCCTTGAAAGTCCTGTGCCAATATAGTTTAGTTCCTTACACCTATGTTGAAGGCCTAACTTGTAGGGCAAAAGTAAGTTCCGTGACTTTCAGGTATATGATCTTGACTTTCAAGTACTGAGTTGCTAACTGATGTATTTTTAGTTTTTACAGAATCAATTTATATGTTTACTCGTTTTTTTTTTAATGTGATTAATTTCAGTTATTGCTGTTGTTGATAGTGGTGTTATCCCAAGAATAATTTGTAGCAAATTGAGCATTGGGGCTTCATTGGTTTACATTAGACCATTGGACTACTTGTTTATGAATTTGTAACTGAATGGGCTTTTAAAGCTTTCTGCCCTTCCATGCTCATTGGTTCACTTTGATGTATTGAGGCTTGATTAAAGAGTTTGAATTGTTTATTACACCCATGATTTCTTCATATGTGAATTTATATTGTGAGAAGATACGTTTATGTTGAAATAAATTGCAAATTCAAATAGGTACATTTAAAATCTATATTGGGAATGCGTTTATCAGATTTTATGTAGTTAGAAATAGGTATGAGTTAAGAATAGAAACATCGAATGAGGTACAATATAAAAATGGATGGATAATGAAGTCCGTTTGCTGTAAAATACAAGGGTTTATTAGTGCAATCTTGTCTCTTCTCTTTCAATATATTTGTCTCGATTTGATTTGGTTTTATAGTTAATATTGCTTAGAACATCAAATATATATTATTAGTTCTTCCTTTTTGTGACCCCCCTACAGGAGTTAAAAGTACCTTTAACAAATCAATCAATCTTTGTTAGGAACTAAAATTCTTTATTCTACTAAATATTTCTGGCAGGAACTAAGTCTTGCAAAGGCAGCACAGGAGCAGGATAAGAACATTAAGGGAGTAACAACCATATCAGTCAAAGAGAATTATA
Organism: Chamaecrista fasciculata; assembly: GCA_003254925.1. Classification (NCBI taxonomy): domain Eukaryota; kingdom Viridiplantae; phylum Streptophyta; class Magnoliopsida; order Fabales; family Fabaceae; genus Chamaecrista; species Chamaecrista fasciculata. The sequence goes on along the minus strand of QANZ01027782.1, from coordinate 95,550 downwards.
TTTTAAGCTGTGACAATCCAGTACATAAGCAAAAGAGCGAACCTCCATTAGTCAGTGCATTGAAAGCCTCAGCTGAACAAAACACTGCCAGTTTTCACTTCCCTGGACATAACCGAGGGCATGCTGCTCCTGCTTCACTAACTCAACTCATTGGACAAAGACCGTTTGCTCACGATTTGCCTGAACTTCCAGAACTTGACAACCTCTTTTCTCCTCAGGGTCCCATATTAGAAGCACAAACACAAGCATCCAAATTATTTGGATCATCAGAGACATGGTTTCTTGTTGGAGGAACTACTTGTGGAATCCAGGCAGCAATAATGGCAACCTGTTCTCCAGGACAATATCTGATTCTTCCTAGGAATTGTCATTTATCAGCCATATCTGGCATGGTACTATCTGGTGCACTGCCTAAGTACATCATTCCCGATTATAATAAGGATTGGGATATTGCTGGTGGTGTCAGCCCATTACAGGTGACTTTTGAAAGATCCAATTATGCGGAGTTAAGTTTAAGAGAAAAAGGTTTTTTTTTTTCTCATGTTTTCTGTTGGGAAACCTTATAATAATATGAATAATTAAAGTATAAAAAGTAAAAAATCAAAAGTTCAAGAGCTCTTTAGTCATTTTTCAAAGTTCAAGGGTTTTTTGCTCAGTGACTAAAATTCAAGGGGGTTTTATGCAATTTAGCCATAATTAATTTAAGTTTTCTGCTACTTTCCTCTCAATATGAATAAATTTCCTCTCTTCCCCTAATATTGCATAATCTTTTCCTCACATGTTTTTTTTTTCCCTCAATGGTTGTTACAGGTATCAAATGCTATCCAGGAGTTAGAAAAGGAAGGTCATGAAGCAGCAGCAGTTTTCATCACTTCACCTACCTATCATGGTATATGCTGTAGCTTGAGTGAGATTTCTGAGTTATGTCATTCCCATAAGATTCCTCTGATTGTTGATGAAGCTCACGGTGCACATCTCGGATTTCATCCTAAACTGCCTAATTCAGCTCTCCAGCAAGGGGCTGATCTGGCTGTACAGTCAACTCATAAAGTTCTATGCTCTCTTACTCAATCATCTATGTTACATATGTCTGGTAATCTAGTAGATAAGGATAGAATTTGTAGATGCCTTCAAACTCTTCAAACCACAAGCCCCAGTTATCTCCTTTTGGCTTCCCTTGATGCCGCAAGAGCTCAACTTAACGAAAGTCCCGACACCATTTTCAGCCAAGCAATTGATTTAGCCTATGAAGCACGATATCTACTGAAAAACATCCCAGGAATCTCAGTGTTTGAGAATTTGAGTTTTCCATTCTTTCCGACTATTGACCCATTACGGCTTACTGTAGGTTTTTGGCAGCTTGGTTTATCTGGTTATGAAGCAGACGAAATCTTATACAGGGATCACGGAATTGTTTGTGAACTCGTCGGGAACCAATCTATTACTTATGCATTTAATCTTGGAACTTGTAGGGACCATGTCCAGAGGCTTGTATCAGGAGTTAAGCATCTAGCTACAGCATATGCATCCATTCAGCAATCAGAAGAGAGGGTACTCTGTGGTGTTACGCCCTTTTATGAAGATATAATCATGAGTTTGATACCCAGAGATGCCTTTTTCACAAGCAAAAAAAGAGTATCATTAAGAGAGAGCCTCGGTAAGGTTTCTGGGGAGCTTATATGTCCTTACCCGCCAGGCATACCCGTATTGATCCCCGGTGAGGTTATTACTGAAAAAGCCATCGATTACCTCCTGTTTGTCAAAAGTAAAGGTGCTTTAATAAGTGGAGCTTCAGATCCCATACTCTCTTCAATTGTTATATGTGACGTATAGTATATACTATATAGATTGAGGAGATATCATTTGAAGTTTGAAACTGCTCTATTGCCTTCACTCACTTCACACCAGAAGGTTATTACATGTGCAAGGAAAAGATTACATTATGCCGAAAATGGTGAACTAGAGATTGGTGTTATAATTGGTTAGTTTCTCTCATCCCATTTTAATATAAAGAAGAAATTTTTGCTGGTAATCTTGCTGAAATACCTATTTGAAAGATTGGCAGAAGATATCCAGATTCTCAACTTAGAAATTAACCATCTGGGAACTGCATTGTATATAATCCAGAACCATTGAAAAGCAGACATCACAGTGTTGAGAGAAGTCATTCTTTTCAAGTGCAAAAGCTATGGCTTGAAACAAACTTAAAACTGCCTAAACACGACCAGGAAAGTAAAAGAAGACAAGCTATAATACTTTGGGCTACTTGAATTTAGATATTCTTTTGGTTGTATTTACTGTAAAATATTAAAAGTAAGGAGGAAAAATCAATTTATGTTATGTGGTTTATTTGCAGTATAAATTTTAAATTCTCTAGCAAGAGTATAAACCTTCCCTAGGAATTCAAGTTTAAAGCTCAAGTCAGCTTGATTAAAAGCAAAATACTTTGATTTTTAAACCTTGGCTTGAACCATTTCAAATCACTTTTCCCCGATGAGCAACCATAAATTTTATACTTTATCCTTTGATTTTAAAAATTAGAGAAAGCAAGAGAGCAAGTGGGTTATTAACAGTGATTCTACCCATCTTTCATATATGTAAAATCATAATAGATTTGTTTAAAATTTAAGTAAACAGAGGATAAAAAAATAGATTTAGATACATCTTTGAACCTTCTAAATGATCATTGAATAAATTTGATAGGAATTAGGAAAGTATATTCCCACTTTTGTCCTGATTCTCACCTCCATTTGAGAGTATGTTCGTAGGTATCGTCACAACCAGATTTTTTTTTTTTAAAAGAATGCAATCATCCCTATTAGAGCAGAAAACACCCTAGTTCATTACAACAATAAAATAAATAAATACTTTAAAAAGAGAATGTGATTTACATAAAAGGCAACGCTAACAAAATCTGTTTTTTTTAACCCATTATGTGTTGTGAGCTAGCTGTTCCAGAGTATATTGATTATCCACCAGCTAGATCAATCAAATAGAATATTCACAATTTAAAACAAATTAAGAGAAAAAAAAACTTTCAAATGGAAGTTCCCAATCTGAGCTTTAAATGAAAAAAAAAAAAAANAAAAAAAAAAAAAAAAAAAAAAAACAACTATTGTTAGATGTTAGATCCTAGGTGCATATGCTTAATTTCCCTCGCATATTTTTGCATGAATAAATACACACATATACACAAAGAAAGATTGGATTTTGGGGGGTAATCTATCATTGATATAATTTTTGTTGGTTTAAATTAACTATAATAAGGAGGAAGGAAGATGAGAAAAGGTTGCCAAATATAGTGGGTTTGTTATTATTGAAGGTCAAGGTCAAAACCCCATGCAATAAATTAGAAAACCACAACCAATTAAATTAATTAATTAATTAACCTGAAATGCCAAAAACCCAAAGAGATAGATAGAAGCCTCTCCCTCCCACCATGAATTCCAAAACCGTGTGATATTTTGTTTCACACTTTTTCCTTTTTAAGCCTAAAAAGAAGGAAAATATTAGAGAATCCACCTTTGCATGCATCCAATTCTCCTCAAAATCCTTTATTAATTTCTTCCAATTCTAAATCTACAAAAATTAATCAACCCCTTCAATTCAAACCTTCCAACAATTGTGTCATTTTTTTTCCTCCCAGAGACGCAAACTGTTGGAACCATTAATCTTCATCGACCAGAGGTGCTGATTTCATAATTAGGGCTTAACAAAAATTGCCTCAATCCACATATATACATATATTTCAAGGTATGCTGGGTTTGATCATATATATATATATATATATATATTTCTTCTTTCTGTTGTAAAATTTGCATCATGCATATAGTTAATTTCTGTCTTGATCGTTGAAATTAACTTTGAAAGCTTAGAATGTTTCAATCTTTGTTACATGTGTCAAATTATTTCTGCAGTTTCAAGAAATACCCATGTGACAATGTTGTCGTAAAAATGTAGTATCCATGCATGAATTACTCTTTGTATGTTGATTAATTTTGTTCTGAAATCCATATTTATTGATTAATGGTGTCTGTATGTGTTGGTTAATTAAATAGGGTGGTCAATTCTGGGGATTAATCACTCATCAAGTCATATATAATTATATATATTAAAAGGAAAATCATCTTCATCCTCAAGAGGCAGCAAAATTGGAGCTCATCAGATTCTTCATTAACAAGCCAATCATCAAAGGAAATTAAAAAGGAAGGACTCATTTGAGAGACTATATAATGGTTTGGAGATAAATTATAAAGGTTGATACAAGCAAGCATATATATATGGTGAGTGTTTGGGTGAGAGTAGCATGTGATCAATGTGAGTAATGGTATCAGCTACAATAAGGCGAATAGTGTCACCGTGTTGGAGACCATCTTGTGAAGGTGATGATCAAAATTCTAATAAGAATGGAGATGCAAATGGTCGTGTGAATGGCTTACTTTGGTACAAAGATTCAGGAAAGCATGTAAATGGAGAGTTTTCAATGGCTGTAATTCAGGCTAACAATCTCTTAGAAGATGAAAGCCAGCTTGAATCTGGTTCTATGAGCTCCTATGAGGCTGGCCCTCAAGGCACTTTTGTTGGCATTTATGATGGCCATGGAGGCCCCGAGGCTTCTCGCTTTGTGAATGATCACCTTTTCAACAACATTCAGAGTATGTTTTATCTATATACTATAATTGTTTGTTTGTTGTTTATATATGTTTAGAGTCATTCAATAATGTAACTAAATAACCAATAAAATGTAGACAAGTGTTTTTGGTGGCACTAGAAGGTTTTGGAAAATTAACTAACAATTCCGTCTTTAAAAGATTATAGAGTTAACAACTCAATTCCTGAAATATTGAAATATACATCTGAGTCCTTTAATAAACATTAAAATGATATACTCCTTAGTCTATGAAAAAAATAGGTCAAAGGGTCATTTTGGTCCTAGATGTATGTCATAATGTTCATTTTAGTCCTTTATATTTCATAGCTCTAAATTCGTCACATTCAAACTTGAAACAAAAGAGATAAGATCCATTTTGCTTATTTGATCGTGAAATGAACGGTCTACTTTCAGGACTGATTTGACTTTGTTTGTTGACGGCCCCAATTGAATAGAAAAAGTACACTTTGAAAACAATGTGTAGCTCTGGACTCGTTACATTCGAACTTGAAACGAGAGAAATATGGTCACATTCAATAGTTTGGGATCAAAATGAAACATTTTGTCAACATTTATGACCAATTTGAACATGTTGAAACATAAATGACCAAAATGAAAATTAAGACATACATTTAGGACCAAACCAGAATGACCCTTTAACCAAAAAAACTAATAAGTTAACTGTTTTGAAAGGAATTAAACTGTACATACATTTCAATCTTTCAACCATTGAGTTCACTTTATTTTGAAACAATTTGTAACAAGTAAATCAAAATCACAAAAATCTGCATAGAAAATTAAAAGTTTGTAGGTGTAGAATTTCCCATATCATGTATGAATGTATGCAGGATTTACATCAGAGCATGAGGGTATGTCAGCAGAAGTGATAAGCAAGGCATTTCTGGAAACAGAGGAAGAGTTCTTAAGTGTGGTGCAGAAGCAGTGGGAGAAGAAGCCATTGTTGGCTTCTGTAGGATCATGCTGCTTGATAGGCATTATCTGCAACGGTTTGCTTTATGTTGCAAATGCTGGAGACTCTCGTGCTGTGTTGGGCACACTCCACAAACCTCATCAAATCAAAGCTATTCAGTTATCCTCTGAGCATAATGCCAGCTCCCAATCTGTCAGAGATGAACTTCAATCTTCGCATCCTCATGATCCCGACATCGTCGTTTTGAAGCACAGAGTCTGGCGTGTCAAAGGCATCATTCAGGTAATAATATATAAAGAGAACACCTACCTACTATTATTATTTGGTTCCTGAATTTACACCCAGTCTCAACTAATCTGGGCTCAATAATTAAAATTATGAGTCTTTGAATTGTTGCAATTATCAACGATTTGGTACCCGTGTCAAATTTAGGAACCATAAAGTACAAATTTTGAGACTAAAAGGTATAAAATTAGTTCAAATTTATGACCAAATAGTTGATAATAATTGTAATATTTGAGAGACCAAATCGTTTATTTTAATTATTCAGAGACTGATTAATTGAATCGGTGTAAATTCATAAACCAAATAATAGGTTTTTTCAAATATAAATATTTAAGTATACTGTGAAAACTTCATTTTAATCCTCAAACTTAAGGTGAATTTCGTTTTGGTCCTCAAACTTTCTCATTGTTAGTCCATGATTCCATTTGATTTTTTTTTTTATCTTTGATATAGACAATTGAGATGGAATTGAAGAGGATTTTTATTTCATATGTATCATGATAAATTAATTATCATAGACAAAGAAATGAGAGAAAATGTCTAAGTCAAGTGAAATACAATCATATTTTAGACTAAAAGTGAAATAAATAAATAAATTTAAGGACTAAAATGAAAAAAATTAAAACTTTGAGGAACAAAAGAAAAATTCACCATGCAGCTTGAGGATGATCTAAACATATTAATTTCTCAATATATTAGCGGGAGTCTGATTGATTCAATTTTCCCCCAATTCATTTCTCAATTGTGATGAACTAACTAGGTTTCAAGATCGATCGGAGATGCATATCTAAAGAGAGCAGAGTTTAACAGAGAACCTCTTCTAGCGAAATTCAGAGTGCCAGAACCGTTCGAGAAGCCAATCCTGAAAGCAGAGCCAACGATTTCAGTCCAGAAGCTTCATCCCGACGATCAATTCCTCATTTTCGCATCCGACGGATTATGGGAACACTTGACGAATCAGGAAGCCGTCGAAATTGTCCACACCTATCCACGAAACGTACGAATCATCGAATCGATCGAACCACTAATTTTAATTTTGAAACCCTAAAATCTGAAACCGATCTGATTATTCTGATTCTTGAAAAATTGCAGGGAATAGCTCGGAAGCTAGTGAAAGCGGCGTTGTGCGAGGCGGCGAAGAAGAGAGAAATGCGATACTCAGATCTGAAGAAGATAGACAGAGGAGTGAGGAGGCATTTCCATGACGATATAACAGTGATAGTGTTGTTTCTTGATTCCAATCAAATCAGTCGCAACACTTGGCGTGGTCCATGGCTTAATACCTAGATGAGATCTAACACAGTTTCTTTAATTTTTCTGCTTTCGTTTTTTTTTTTTTGNGTTATTATCTTTGTCCTTCCCAGATTCAACAAACAAAACCACCAAACAAATTCAAGAGGCTTTTCTTCTTGGTTTAATTTTATTTCTGAGTAAAAAAAAATCATATATTTATTATTAAATTTAATATAATTTTTTTGTTAAAATTAAATTTGAAAGAATTATAATTATATTTTAAAAACTAATTTTATCATTATTTTTTTTAGTAATGAAACAATTTATTTATTTAGGTATTTTTTAACTATTTTCCTTCTATCCCATCATGCCTTTTTGTTTTTCTTGTCTTTATGTATATAACTATATATAGCTACATTAGTTTGGTGTGCACTCTAGACTTTTGACATAAATATCATAGAAGATTGTATATTTGTATTAATAATTAGTATTAGGGGTGTAATCTAAATTGTAAACAAATAATGAGGACTGTATGTGGTTGCTAACTCTGGTATTGGTGGCCATCATCATAAGTTGTTCATTTTCTTATTTCACAATTAATTTATTGATGATATATCGATTGTGGGCTCTTACTATATAAGTCAAAGCAACAAAATCGTTTGTGGTTCAATGCCGTTTAACAGCTCCCCACCTAATTTGATCGCCTTCCCAAGTTTTCCAACATTCTATCTTACCTTGAGTAATTAATATTTCTCGCAGGTTATAACTGGCAGAATACAGAGTAATAGGAAAAAATAGACAAAGAAAATATAAACAATATGCTTTATTATTCTGGATCCACTTTTTCTTCTTTTACCTCTTTTTATTTCTTTCTAATTGGTATAAATTGTACAAATTATCACCTTCTAAAAATCCAATTTCATTATAATTCGTCAAATAAACTATATATATATATATCTTATATTATATGACTTTGATTTTTTGACCATTCATCCTTGAAATTATATAACATAGTATATTTATCATAGTATATGACTATATGATTACTTTGTATGGACACTTCATTGTGAAGGTGTGTAATCGTGTTAGACAAGTGTCTGTATGCGACACCCGTACGATATTCACACAACACATATTCATAAGTTTCAGAATATAAAATCAATTTTTTATGATTTTATTATAACAAACAATAAAAACTAATGACACATATAGCATATATTATGAATAGATATTATAATTTTTAAAATTTTCATCAAAATTTATAAATTTTTAATTATCTATACTATATTATATGGTTCCACCCCTTTATGGTTGGTCAAAATTATTGAATTAAAAAATTAAAAAAAAAAATCACCAACTTTTCTCTAGCTAGCCCACGTTCATCTCACCCAAACATTTACAAATTAATAAAATACCAATTTCTATCCTAAATGTATGAGATAATTTCAAATTGGTCCTAAATATTTTATTTATTTTAGATGAATCTTACATATTTTTATAATTTTTCAAATTGATCTCAAACTTACTCATTTATCAAAATAATTTTTTTTTGTAATCTTTAACTTTAATTAATTCAAACGTACATAACGGGCACGCCAAGCCCTAATTTATATATATAAATATATGTCGTATCGTGTCGTGTAATCTTAAGAATTTAGTGTATTAGCGTGTCGTATCTCATAATCTGTCAGTTTTTCACAACTTTATTCCCGTTAATCCCTAACCCCTTGTGTAAAAATAAGAAATGTACGTTATTCAAATATATTAAGGAATCACAAAGGAAGGGTTTTTTTTCAATGATTTTGACATATCCTTCATTTATTTATTTTAGAGTTTAAAACTTTAAATAAATACTAATTTTTGTTCGAGTGGCCAATTTATTATAAGAATAAAACTCTTCCGACAAAACTACTTAAACTCAATCTTATGTATGAGGACGAGAGTAATTACTATTCAAATTTCAAACCAACCGTTTCTTAGTAAACATCAAAATTGAGTCAATTGAACTGTGTAATTTTCACACACACACAAAAAAAAAAAAAAAATCTAGGTGTATTTAATTATGCAAAAAGAAAAAATAAGTATGAAAAACTTGAACATTCTTTTTTCCTCTCTTCCTTGTTTAAGGGGCTAAGGTACGTAAACTATGATATATGTGATTCTCGTTGGTTGTAACTGCAAGGTTTCCCCCCAATGATCAATTGACGTAAAAAAAAATGCAACAAAAGGAAGAATTTCTTGGGAGTTAGGTCATCTAATATAATCAACAAAGAGCTATCTCTTGAGTATATAACTTGGACCCAATATTAATCGTGCATTTCTCATCATCACATTCCTAATCCTAACAATAATGGCAAAAGCAAAACTGGTTATAGCTTATCTTGTTCATCTTCTTGGTTTTGCAATTATTGGATGCTCAGCCACAACCTACATTGTTGGAGGTAACTCAGGATGGGACATTAGCACAAATCTTGAAACATGGCTTCAAGATAAGAGCTTCAAGGTGGGCGATGTTCTTGGTAAGTATTAATTATATTTCAACATTTTTGTCTATATATATATGGATCTTTCTAGCAAATGGTTTACTAAAATTTTTGGCCTTGGCCTTGTATGTGTCGATCAACTTAATTTTGGTTCTTATTGATTTGGGGAAAAAATCTTGTTAGATTTTTGGTCTCTAGCTGAAATAGAATGATAGGTCAAAGCTTCATTTTGGTCCTCAAACTATTGGGTCAATTTCATTTTGATCATAAAATTATATTTTGTTTTGTTTTGATATTCAACTTTCATATTTATTCCATTTTGATCCACAAAATGTCATTGATTTTTGTCGTTATTTCTAACTTGGATAGTTAAAATAAACTATTTTTCTCTTATGTGTCATAATAAATGAGTTAACAAAGAAAAAAAGAAAAATATTTATTCTTAATCATATATTAAAAAATGAATTTATAGTTGATTTTTCTTTCGAAGAGTGAAATTTTTTTTTATTTCTTTTTCATCTTACTTATTATAGCACGAGAGATAATGATTCATCTCACCTGTTAATTTTAGAAATAATGATGAGAACGAGACAAAATCACATTTTCAGTTAACACTAGAACAAATATGAAAGTTTGAAAAACAAAATGAAATAGAAAATAATGTTATAACCAAAATGAGACTAACCCCTTAGATTGAGGACCAAACTGACTATTTGAATGTTAAATTTGGTTCTCCTCAAATCTAATCTTTTCTTTGAAATTATTATTTACATAATTAAAATGTAGGGAATTTGTCTTTTACTTCTATTTCATCTTAAACTTAACACCGATGTAAAATTGAGTAGGCATTATTTCCCAACCAATAATAAGGTTTAAGTATAGGCATTCTTGAAAAGTATTGATCTGACAGAACAAAAAATGTATTTATTGCAAAAATATTGCAGTTTTCCAATACTCTTCATCCGAAAGTGTCGATGAGGTTACTAGAGAAAGTTTCCAGACATGCAACACAAACAAGGTTTTGGCTACTTATGGAAATGGCAACACCACTGTACCATTGACAAAACCTGGAGACAGGTATTTTGTGAGTGGTAACAAGCTGTATTGCCTTGGAGGGATGAAGCTCCATGTCCATGTAGATGGCGGCAATGCCTATTCCCCGGCCCCGGCGCCGGGAAAGGCTGTCCGGGTGACCGGATTGGACAACGGAACCCCTATGCTCCCACGGCAGCCGGCCTCGTCCAAGAAAAACACTCCTCTCACAAGTGGGGCTGTCCAATATTGTGCAAAGGATATTATTACTCTTCAGATGGCTTATTTGGTTATTACAGTGGCTTATACGGCTTATATGTTCCAGATTTGAAAATCTGATGGAGATACTTAATAATGACTCTATTTTGGGTTTGTGGTTTTGCAATACAAAATACAGAAACAGTAATATAAATGCACTTCCTTTAATCAACTTCATTTCCTTTGTATGCACTTCTTTCAACTTCAAAAATGCAAAAAATACAGACTTTAAGTAATCTTTTGCAATCACTTTACTTACTTTTATATTAACATAAACATGCTATCAAAGATAATGGTGGAGTTACTTCTCCAGTAACCAAATATAGATAGTATGGTTTTAACTTTTAAAAGGTGGCTAGAGTTAAAAGAGAGTTTACGAGTATCCACTAATTAATTGGTGTATTTATTTATTTTTGTGGACAAAATAATCAAATCATTTTCATTTTCATTTGGAAGGCTAATATAAATTAGCAAAAGTTAGGTCAAGGTCAGAAGGGTAATCTACAACGTTGCATGTCTCAATATTTCCCCTTAAGGTTCATCAATTCAATTCCATGCCAATACAGTGTAAGTTGTATTACACAGTACACATGGATTTTAAAAGAAAAATTATATATTCCAAAATTTTCCCATGGTCGTAACAAATATTAGTGGTCATTTCAAAGAGTTTTAGCTTGATCCATTTTCAAGAACGTTAAAAATTTCTATCGTTAGTTTATATAGCAGCAAAAAAGTAGACGAGAACAGTATCAGTTCACAAAAAGCAGAATATATCTAACTTTTCCATTCAGTAACAGTTCACATGACTACAACATCACATGACTAATCCTAAAATGTGTTTTTTTTTTTGGGCCCTAACACTAAATCCTAAAATGTTCCCAAAACTATTTAACCTATCCTCCAAAACCTAACAGATCACCCAATATCGCCAATTTAGTCACATCTTCCTTTACTCATGTACAAGTGAGTCCTGAATCTTCTGCCAACTATTGTCTATTAGAGATATCCAAGATATTTATGAAGAAACAAAGAAAAATAACTATGAGCATATCAACCCTACCATTGGCAACCTGGCAATTGACTGAGACAATAATGTATAATCTACAGTAAATCAAGTTGAATACCTCTTTCTTTTGCTGCTTCAATAATATCACTTGTATCTCCAATAGCCCTGCACAGTATATAGAAGGATTTCCATAACCTAACAGAGAATGGATACACCAATAAAGCCTTTCTATAAAACCTTTCAGAGATGGCTTCAATGCCAATAGCATTTCCCAATAACACTCCAGCTTCCACCCAAACATGTTCTGGAGGTATTGGAATGGCATCTAAAATAGAATTTACCATAATTGAACATGCCCAAAACCATAGGCTGGCTGATGTTTTGTCAGAACTAGCAGAATTGTAGCTTTTGTGTAATAGTTTACAGACCGAAATTGCTAATTGGAAATTGGAGGGTACCACCTCCAAGATGGCTTCAACAAAATCCACCAGATCTTTTGGGTCACTTAATGATTGGGGTAAGAGTGAAGGACCATACCATGAATGAAGAATCGAGTTTAGCAGAGAGCAATCAAATGAAACTGGACTTAGTAAGTTACTAATAAGCTGCTGGATTCTTGGCTTCTTGATATTGTCGAAAAATTTTCTAGTTAGTAGCTCAGGGACTAGAAAAACCTGAAAGGAACCATCCATATAGATCTCCAAGATTTTCTTGATACCATTGTTGGGACTGTTCTCCTTTAGGTTCGATGCATCACTAAGCAAAAACATAGCATGCTTTCTTGTTCGAGCATCTAAACCTGAAAAATTGACAGCTTTCCTTGCCTTGTCAACTGCTATGCATGCTTCTGTTTTGTCATTCAGGAAAAGTTTATAGAGAGAAAGATTAAGAAATCCAAACATTACATCCATCTGGTTAAGATCAGAACTTGATGCGCCTGGAAGTGATTTTGAACTAAATCCCAATGAGCCACAAGAATTATCACCACCTGTGGCATCTGATTCTCCATTGTGGATATCCTGCACCAGCCAGACAGAGTGAAACCAACGGACTGTAAGTTCTTTTGCAAGATCAAACTTTCCATCCAGGACAGCATTTTCAATATATTGATTCCAGATACATTGGATGCCAGGAACTTCTTTTGGCCATCTTGTAATAGCATTGTCAAACCCCACGAAACTGTCAATCCCCTTCACCAGTTTCTGTGTGCGAGCTGATACTAGAACCAATTCAATACAGTAAGGGTACAGCTTAACATATTTGTCCAATAAGCTCCCTAAGCATTCTAGGTTATCCAGTGCAACCATGCATCTAATATGATTGAGAGCAAAAAGTTGAGCAGACCTCAGATTAACTTCATTTTTAGCTGACTCACTATAGATATAAGAGTCAACAGATTCAACAGCTATTTCCACTAGTTTAACAGCCATCTGTTTCTCTTCTACTACTTGGACAGATGGCCATTCAATGTCAAGATCTTTTTCGCATTCAAATTTCTGTACCACAGCATCAGGCAGTTTCCTGTAAATAACTAAGTAAACACAACAAACCCAGAACACACATTTGTCAGAAACTGTTAAGCAATTTAACATATCTGAGAGTGACAGATGAGGCTCATTGGATTTAGTTGTGGCAGAAAATACTCCATAACTTTTCTGAATGGCCTTCTCAACATTGCCTGACATGCACAGGCAATCCATCATCTGGAGAAACAGATCCAAAATGCATGCACTTGTTTGTAGTCCATCCTTGGCAGCAGAAGATGCATGGCGACAAAGTGCCAAGAGAGCAGCATCATAAGCAGCCAACCGATCATCAAGCTGCATTCGACTGTTGATGTACATGAGCCACAGTACATAAGATCCTTCATTATGCTTGACCTGACAAATAATAGTAAAGAATTCCAGCACAAAACTGATATTCAGTTCTTAATCAGGAAAACTAATATTCTATCAAAAAAGAATAGGAAACTGAACAAAGTAGGGCAAACAAAGGAAGAAATAAGGGGCCTGTTTGATTCTTATCTCTGAAAACAACTTCTTAAAATTGTTCTTAAACTTGTTTTTAAAAATGTTTTCATAAACAAAATTAAAAGAAAAAAAATCTGTTTGATAAATCAGTTTTAAGAATTGTTTTAAAAACTCAATAACAAAAAAAAAAGCGGTTTGAAAGTTGGCTAAATTAATTTTATTTACTAATAAGTTTGTTTAAATTATAAATAATTTTTAACATCTATATAAGTTTTTTTAACAGAACATCTGCATAATGTTAATAAACTAATCTACAGAAATTCATATTAATGAAAAACAACACACATATTACAGATTTACAGTCAATTTATCTTTATGTTTCACTTATTCACTTTAAAATTAGTGTGCAGAATAATAGAAGATAACACAATGCAAGTACTGTAAGTTGGATGTTGTTGTCCAGTGCTGCAGTGCATTTCTCTGCCTTTTTCTTAAAAAGCAGAGTTCAGAACATGTTTACGCTGCTGTCATTGTTCTATTTTTTAAAACAATAAATTATTTTCTGTTTTATACAACTTATTGAAAACAATGAAATCAAACAGTTATTTTTTTTATTTTTAAAATTCAAAAACTGTTTTTTGGGGAATAGAATCAAACAAGGCCAATCGTTTTTTAGACAGGTATATGGAATATGCATTGCATTAGATTATATCAAACTCCACATGGACAGCTCTCAACAACTATCTCATTCTAAGATGTTTGCATTGTTCTTCACAAGAAGGGAGATTTTTTAACCAAGAGAGCCTCTTCAATAGAGGTTGTTCGTTAAGAACACTACAGATAAAAAATAATCCTAGTACCTTGAACTTGCAATCACTCCTATTCATTCACTTACATAGTTAGAAAGATAGATAAAAAGATATACACATGTGGAACTTCTATCTATAGATCCTTCCAAAGTAGGAATTTTCCTAATTGGTTTATACCTCTAACTGCCCAGTCCAGCGTACCTGACAAACCAATTTGTTGTATGGACCTGGTATTCTGGACTAAAGATGATTTTACCATGTAAATTAAAAAATGTGAGATGGAAATACAAGATTACATATCACACCAATAAAACCTACAATTAGCCTGGATTGAAGAAGACTTGTTAGATTGAAACATTGAATGAAGGTCGTGAATGAACACTTATAAATTTCAGTAAGAAAACGGAAAATGGATAGTGAGGCAGCGGACTTTAAAGCATGACAGGTGTTAAGAGGCATATAGGAAAGCCTTGTAGCTTATGAAGAGTTGCTTGTAGGTTAAGGAAATAGTTGCACCCAAATCTAACATCATAAGTATCTATGTGGTTATACTGCTATAGTATTGGTATAAATAGATGTTACGATTTGGTATCATCCATACCATATTTGATTCTTCAAATTATACGATTTGTTTGGCACCCTTTTCATACTCACGAGTCATGATCCTCTATTTTCTCAACCAGTTCAGACAACTAGACATCTAATTAGCACCTATGGTGCAGGGGATAAACAGCAAGTATAATCCAATCTTGTACATAAATCAAAATTTTGCAAGTGATAAATTAGACTAAAGGAAAGAGTAAAAAATGGGGAATAGTTTGCAACCTGAAGTTTCAAACATGGGTGTTCAGTCTGTAGGCTGGTTGGTTGGATTGTGTTAATTTATAGGATTCTCCGCAAAGAGCATAATTTATTTAACAGTTTAATTTTCTGAATATATTGCGGAGGTATTAGTGAGTGGCACAACCTTAGTTAAACATTAAAAATAAAACAGTGTTAGAATTTCTCTAATTAAAGAGTTACTTGTGTGGAGTACTACTATCAAGGGAAGTAAGCCAAAGACTTCCGGAACATATAGCATTTTGTTCCAACCAAAGACACAAGTTCACAAAAACAATATACTGACAAAGAACATCAAGCCATCAAGCTCCTTTTCACTAACAGAACCCTAGAAACTTGATGACTAGAACAGTCTGAGTTCTGAACATCAGCTGGACAAACCCATCTATCACTATGGAAACCAAACAACCTACTCCAAATATGCTGAGCTATGTGACATTGCAAAAAGGATGGCTATTTGTCTGTGAGACTCTAAAACACTTCAACATGCATCAGTTGATAGGGCCTTATTCAATCATCAGGTATAAGCAAATCATTAGTATTAATTCCTTTAATTTTATTTGGTTTTATTTGTAATTGTAACAACCTGTAACTTGTATAAACTTCAGGAAAGGTAGAATAAGTCTTACAAAGAGGTATTATTAGAGGATTTGTAGTCTCATTGTTTTAAATTATCTAAGAGTCTTATAGTTATCCATTATCTTGCATCCCTGGGTTCACCTTGTATTTAAACCCTTAGTTCACAAAATATGATAATACATAAAGAATATTACAATGGCTGAACTGTGCAGGTGTTTATCTTCAGCCTCTATGTTCTTCCAACTACATTAACCGTAGGTTTCAACAAAACGGAAAGATTATGACAAGGGAAAGGCCGAAGAGAAAGGTATAACAAGAGAGGGATATGTATACAGATGGTCCTAAACAAATTCATATACTAAACGAAAAAATCATTATACAGAAAGAAGAGGCTAAAAAGTAAAGGTTAGATTCTGCTGCAGTGCTGCCTATTACTTCTGTAATCATACAAAATTATAAAGAACTAATCATAAACTCTATCCATATATCTTCTAGAACTTACGATTAATAGATATACTAATAGGAGTCTTTCTATACTCAACAACTAAAAATTCTCCAGCCGCAGAAAAGTAGGAAAATAGAAAAACATACCGCATACAAGAACATGTCATCCTTTCCAGTTGGCTTCAAATTTCCATAGTAAATGAGCAGATAAACCATCCAGGAAACCACAGACGTTGGATCAGACTCCAAAACTCTAGACAGTGCAGATAGAGCCTACAACATCCAAATTTTAAGATGAAGTGGAAACAAATACAAGGATACAATCATACATCAAGTCCCAAGGCATAGAGACAATTATTACCTTTTTTACACCATCTAATTTATTTATTTCCTGGTTGAAAACAAGAAGAGCCATCTCAACAGCTTGTTCATTATCAACCGGAGCCTGTTCATTTTGATTCTAAGTACAAAATATATAAATGGGAAGTTAGTATGAAATAGTGGACTTGCGAGAATTTAGAAATCAAATTCAAAACTTATATAAATTCATCATCAAGATGTATTACACTAGACAGAAGGCTGGGATTACTGTCAAATTCTTGCCTAAAAGAATCCATCTCATAATTCAAATTGGTAATTTTCTTTTAAATTGGTGCTTTTCTCCCTCATCTTAATACAGTATTAACTAGTTGAAAGTCCTTAGCAAAAATTTGTAGCAAACTTTTCAGATAATTTGATTAAGTCACCAACACAGCAAATGCATTCACATGCACAAGTGCAAAAGACATAAGAATGCTTATCATACTTCAGAACTTTAATATTGTTGAAAGCAGTAAAAACTTCAATCTCATGACAGGCATGGAAGTGACATGCTTAGACTGAAACTTGATAAAAGGGATTATAATTAAAAATCAAAAGAATCTGTGATGCATCAGAAAAAAGAATGACAAAATAATCAGAAGCAACAAACCGCAGCTCTTTTCCACTGTAAATAAGAGAACTGTTTGTTCCAAGTCCCATGGACCTCGATGCGTTCATCACCACCATGCAAGACTGCACCATCCTCTGGCAAACCATTTTGAAGCAGATTTGAAGTAGTTAATGATATACTGAAACACTTCTGCCAGCATCGAGTATCTCTAAGTGCTATAACAGATTTGTATGCAAGTTGATCTCGTCTCAGAATATCCAAACCAACAAGATAAGTTGGCAGAATCGTAGCTCTGTGACTTTTGGAAACTTTTGTGACACCGCCACACTTTTGTTGACGTGACGTTAATCCACCTTGACAATCTGCTCAAAGAATCCAGAAAAAAACTCTAGTATTGTCAATTCAGTTCTTCATTTCTGTCAGAAAAAGGATTCTGGTTTTCCCAAAATTGTTTTCCTTTTTTCTCTAAGGCTAAGTGTGTGGTAGTCATAATATGCTTGCTAGCTGTAAAAATCCAACAAAAGTTCCATTAAAAAAATTTATTACCATGGGTCTCTGGAGTTACAGCTATAGGAACTTCCTTTTTATTATAAAAAAAATTATATAAAGAAAGGAAAGATTACAAGAATTTGGACAATAAGAATTTCTCAATCAAAGAGGAACAGACTGAAACATAACAGCATAAAATGCCCTAAGAAAGGTAATCATCAGAGGAGAGATATTTAGTCTCTCCGTGTGATGATAGTAGATCCCCAACATAATCCAAGAGCAGATTTCCTTGAAAAATGTGGGCATTGCTCTCCAGTCTCCAAACCCTAGCCCCTTACAAAATACTTTAAAAAAAAACACATACTAACATATCATAACTATTGAACCATAAGTCCATAACTCTTATCACAAGCCTAAATACTCAAATATCCAGATATAAAGGATTAAACTCACAACATTCTATATAATGTCCCTCCCCTATGCATCTTGAAAGTTAGAGTTAATTAATATTTTGGTGCTTCAAAGATACACCTTTCCTCACATGGGTCCCTCACAGTTTAACCATCTCTTTAAAGTCTTCAAAAGAGTAATTTCATCTTCGATATTGTCTTCAGTCCTCACATTATGCCTCCGTACAGTAATATAACACGCTGCTGTGGTTTGGTCATTACTTACTTAATTGTCACCAAAAGTTTGAAACATAGTGTCACAAAGCACCTCATCACTCAAAGTAGCCATAACACCAAACCATTTACGTACACTATCATTGACGTTACAGGGAAAAATTGAAAACTAAACAATCATATCACCATCTTTGTAAAGAGGCCAAACATAAGACTTTGAGACAAAATACTTCTTGACGAGCTGAAACAAACAATTGAAACTCCAAAGATGTACCTTTTCAAGAACAAATTGGCAGTTCACTCACAAAAGTATCATCTACTTTGTAATTAACCTACTAAACTACTAATCCCCTATAGACAAAACTTTTGTTAACCTAAATGCACCATATAGAATACAGATAACAATCCTCAATGGTTATCAAGAAGTTGAAGTACTAAAATGAGGGAAAAACCAAAGACAAGAAAACCAGACTGGCCAATCAGATTGGAAAACCAGTAAACTAATTAGGCCAATGAACACTTAATTATCATCAGTTTGACAACAGTCCAACCACAATTTAGACCAATGAACCTTAAATTAGTGTCTTTACCAATTAAATGATGAGTTCGGTTTTTAAAACATTGGGTAAAACCAATTTAGCCAAAGAGGCCGGCCTCAATGCCTAAGGCAGCACTCCCACAGCTTGAGGTGTGAAGCCTTCAGCTTGGCACTTTCCTAGCAGTGCCTTTTGCACATTTTGTTTGTTGCACCTTGATTGCCTTGTATAAACCAATTATTCCAAAACATATAGGTTTGGAATCACCATTTAACAAAAACTTCCATACCTGTGTCATCATACTCAGAGTTTGGATTCTGATTGTTTCCATCGTTGTAGTCCCTAACATGCTGCCAAGGACACTCATCATTGTTGCATTTTCCTCGGAGCTCATACATGCAGAGAGGCCAAAATGGATCAACTGCAGGGCTGCAGCTGTAAGAACTTTCTTCTGAGAGTAAGTTCCATCCAGTGACAGGTGTTGACATGGCTGACATATTGCTATACTGCACTCTATTTGACCTGAGACAAGTGTTCTTTTCATTTTCACCATCATTAAAATGAATCCACTGATTTTCATTCAATAATTGTTTTGAGTTGAATAGTGACATTTGCTTCAGGAAACTGAACGCACTCCTAAAAACCAATGGTGACATCTTCATTGCACTTGCTAAGTGTAGATTTGGAAGAGCCAGACATCCTTGATCCCTTGAAGCATCACTGCTGTTGGAAATCAAAGAAGTTCCACGAGTATCTTGTTGAATTTGAGCAGGATCCAGATAAATACTCTTGTCACCCTTCTCATTACCTATAATGGAAATTTCAAAAAAATAAATATATATGAGATAAACCCACACATTCATCAATACCTGATTAGGTAGAACCAATTTTAACTAGTAATTCTTCATAACTGAGGACCAAGAAGCAATGGAGGTCTAATTAATTGGCCAATACCTATTTTTGATGCTTGCTTCACAGCAAGTAACAAACCTAGCAGTTCCATTAATTAGAGCTCCATTGCGCTAAAAATATTTGCAAGATCCATTCTGAATTACTATTAAAGAGCAAAATACTATCATAGATTTACAATACAGCACACTATACACCCTATGATCTAGTGTTTACAAAGTTCTGTAAAGACAGTGGAAGCTGAAATCCTGAATGAAGTAAAAATCATAGAACAAGGCACCCCAGCATACTGCTTTTCTCTGCACCAGAGGTCTTGGAAATATTGTTATTATTTTCCTTTCAAACATTCACCTGTCAATAAACCAGAACCACTTCTAAAATTTACTACAACCAATCCATCCTTATATTCAGGCAACCAAATAACCAAAACCAATCACCATCAGAAATGAGAAACACTCTAATGCAGCAAAAAGTAATGTCCTATTTCCCCCTCAGTTTATCTTCCAAGGTGCAAAGACCAGCCATTTTTTACTTTCTCCTCTTTGCTGAAACCACCATTTGATATCTGCTCCAACAGTTTAGAAGGAAAGAATTCTCCAAAGATTTTGTTCAAGATTAATAAAGCTTGAATATATAGGATAGAATGGTAATAAACCTTCCATTGAATCCTTTGATTTTCGATTAGAGAGATCACTTAATTCTTGGAATAGAGAAAGCCTAAACCAATTTTTTGGACGTATCCAATGGAAACCATCTAATGAAAGTCCCAAACAGAATACACAATCACTAGAATATTTTTTACTACCTATAAAGCCATTTTAGAATATTTACAACAAGTAAGCTTCCTAAGGGAGGGAGGCGTAGATAAGAGCAAATCAAAAGGTTGATATAAGTTACATGCACCGTATAGGCATAGGTAAACACATATGAGCAAGTTAAATTAAAAAGAATTACCTTTCAAATCATTTTCTCCTGCTTTAGAAAATGGAACAACTTCATTATATACCTGCCTTTTCCCACTTCCAACCTCATTTTCAGCCCCCCGTTCTCCAACAGGCCCTAGGTTGTTACATGTACCGCTACTCTTTGAGGTTCTTGTACCTAATCGTGCAAATAGTTCAGACCTCAATGCTGCTTCAAGAAGCAAAGAATCTTGGGGACTCTCAGCACAAAGTCTAGGATTTGAAGCAGTATCTATGTCCATTACTTTGACATTTGAGTATTGTTTTCTTTGATTTACAATGTCACGAGTAGATACATGTATAGCTGGAGATATCTCTTCATTATCATTAGCAGATGTATCTAATTCATCAGAAGGAGAATAAACTCCATCTGCAGGAATTTTACCCCTTTGCAGCAAAGGCTCAGATGTACTGGCATCAGGTTCACTGCAAGGTTCAAGCCCCAAATTTGCTCCATTAATATGGTTATAAGACAAATTGGAGGGCCCATTGTTAAGACCTTGGTCAGATGTATCAAACCCAGGTTGATTAACATCATTATATTCAGCCTGCCTCTGACAGCTTGATGAGGGTACTACATATCCAGGTCTAGGAAGGTAATCCAACCCTGTATCAAGAGGTTCATGCTGCCCTGAGGACCAAGAGAAAGAATTGTTCAAAATTAAAGATCGTAACTTAGCTGAATACAACTCCCTTTTGCGATAAAGACTGGTACATCGACCATTAGCCTCAATCAAAGCCCTCTGAGCTTTAAGGTAAGCTTTAAGGGCATTTCTTTCATCAACTTCACATTTGTGCCTGTGCTCCTGCGCTTCCTCCAGTTCCTTGTCTATCAATTCTTCCATTTCAAGAAAAGAATTTAAATCTGTGCTACTATGCTCTGAATCATTAGCATTATCATTACAATTCAAAACTGCATTGTTTAAGGCTTCCTGAACAAGAAGCAAAGAGAAGAGTCAATATCGCTGTAGAGTATAAGTGTATCACATGAAAAAACCTTTAACTTGCTATGTTTACTGTAATAACATAACCTGACTTACATTGTTGAATGAGTGCTCCACTACTTTGTCTCGGGATATGATGTCATTGTACTCCAAGCCACTTTTCAGATTGTTCTCATTTCTGGCTTTATTAGAGAAGGAACTTGGTGGATGAATCAACTCCACACTATTCTGCATAGTTCAAGATAACAGAAACATTATATCCAGATTTTCTATAATGGTACTAAGAAGCAGTAGAACACTACAGTGATATTGACTTATCTTGGCTCACCTATGACCTACTGGTACCTCCCACTCTTTGAAGATATCAAGGAAGAGAGTCACAGAGTTGATAAAATAAAACTTACCAACCAATCAGTTGAGAGATAGTCCATTCATAATAAATTTTAAAAGACTGCTTATCAATAAACTAGTCAAAGTACAAGAAAACAAGTGACATCTAATCATGACAAGGTAAAAACAGAGGTACAGTTTCAGTCAAGTCACCAACTAGAGTAAATGTCACTAGAAATAAAATATAACTTACTTTACTTTTTGGCAAACTATTGGAAGTCATATTTGCCGTATGTAAACTCTGGTTAAGAGCAACAGAGGGATCAGCAAGCCTATTTTGCTTGTCTGTCTGGTTGTAATTATTAATGATGTCAGTGCCTACAGAATAAGATAACACCATGAACCATGTAACTGGTGCTTTATTATACTTCTATAATTTATTGAAATAAAGAGTAGAAATTGGAAAATTAAAATTTCACAAATTCTTAGATTTTGACTAAGTCTAAAACAAGCCATCAAATTTGGTCTGATAGCTTGGAAATAGAGAATACACCCACATAACAAAAGGCAACGAGTTATTATAAAGAAAATACTACATTGGAATAGATTTAATTAATTTAAGAGATATATTAACTTGATTACAGCTGTGTTTAATTTCCAGAATAGCAAAATACTTACCATCTCTAGGTCTAGAAGGCATAGTTTGAGATGAAATGTCAAGCTGTTTGTCGTGACCCCGCGGTTTGACAACTATTGGCTCTCCTTTACTTAATGAAAACTCTTTCTCAAGAGGATCAGCCTTATTTCTCTCCTGTTGATTACTCTTTTCCCATGCAGATTCTTTTGATGGCAATCTTGATTTTGCAGCAGGAACCTCTTGTTGACCGCCAAAAGCTTGAGGGTTGGCATGAGAACTGCCAACTTTTAATCGTTTCCTATCTAATTCCTTCGGTTCCAATTGTGCATTTTCCAAAGAAGCATGTTTTCTAGCTGTGACACTCTTTAATTTGTTGGCATTATGATCCCTGCTTAAAACTGAAGTAGACTCCTTATTTTGCTGGGCCGCCTTCAACTTGAGTTCACTTTCCCGAAGTGCAATCTGCTGTCGCAAATCCTGAAGTTTACTGTTATTTGATACCACTCCCAGGTCATTTTTACGCTCATGACTTACTAAACTTTTGTTCAAGGTAGTAAAATTTCTAGCTCGTAATCCTTGACCTGGTGACAAGGATATAGCACCCTTAGAACTAGAACCATGAACTTTGGTAATTGATGAGATAGATGTGCGATTTGAGGGCACTCTTTTGGGTGCTGGCTTGTTTAGGCTTCTAGCATTATTTTGTAATTTGTAAGATTTTACTACTGATGAAGTAGGCGGCTTTTGATTGCTGTCAAATCTGGAAGAGTTACGTTTAGATTCAACTACTTTTTCCTGCCTGCAGTCTTCAGAGTCACTGCCACTGTCATCATCAGAGAAGCTTATCACGAGATTTTTATCAGTGCTCGCATGGGCAGACCACACAGAAGATTTAGGGGGTAATTGGGTCTTGTTAAAGCTTTTCTGAGAAACTGATTGTGTCGCTTTTTGCAACTGAGTACTATTAGAGCCTGCAGGACATAGTCAACTCCAAGATAATATAAATAAGCCTTATTGTTTTGCAAGATAGGTGCATAGGGCATATAATAAACTCAACTACTCAAGTATGGCACATTCCAACCAGAAAAAAGGGGAAATCTCTTCATAATATGAATAAGCACCAAACAGGAACCTTTTTCGCTTAACATTACAAAATTCAGATCAAACATGTATAGTTAAATCAACACATGTAACTTCATGCATGAATGATTCTCATCAATATATACAAACACACACAGGTCAAACAAAATTTCCAGCTCCATAAACAGGTCACAGATATGTTGACAAAATACCACCCTACTATTAACAGAAATAGACCCTGTACAATTCATATAGCAATATAGAGAGATTAATAAGCATATACTAAAGCTTCTGTTTAGCTGACAATTAGTAAGACTTACCGCCCTGAATGCCTTGGGCATCATTTAGATCATTAGGAACTGAATTAGATGCAGCAGCAGGGGTGGACTTTCCAGTAGAGCAATCAGGGTTTTCCTGGTGGACAGATATTTCCCATTAAGAAATTCATGAAAAAGAAAAGCCAATAATACAAAATTT
The DNA here is from genome assembly GCA_003254925.1 of Chamaecrista fasciculata. Lineage (NCBI taxonomy): Eukaryota > Viridiplantae > Streptophyta > Magnoliopsida > Fabales > Fabaceae > Chamaecrista > Chamaecrista fasciculata. The sequence continues at coordinate 71,111 of QANZ01027782.1, read as the reverse complement.
CACCGGATGCTCTAAAAGTTCTATGCGGACTTCCAACTATTTTTCTTTTTCTTTTATCAAGAGAGAAGATACAAAAGGAATTGCTCTACAGCAAAACAAAATTGCGGAACAAGAAAGCAACCAAAAAAAAATTCAAAAGAAGCGAAGTTAACCAAATCTCAGATCCAAAAATACTTGGCCGTCAGGAAGGATAAAAGAAAATCCAAGGCTAATTGATAAAACTATCAACACAATAACACAAACCACAGGTTTTAGCTAAATAAATCTCTCTATACAACAAACAAATCGCAACTTCGGCCACACTCTTTGTACATTCCCATTTCCTAGATGTTAAAGAGAAAAATTAGCAAAGTCGCGGAGAGAAAAACACAAGTCAACGAATAAGAAATTCAGAATCAAAAAAAAAAAAGGAAATCTAAGTGTTGAAAAATGGTATGAGATAGGGGTTCAGGAGGCAATACATCGCCGATATCGGAGGAAGATAGCTCGCCTTCTTCTCTGGATTTGGAAGGCAAGTTGGCATTAAGGTTCTCATTTGCAGCCTCCGACGAAATCGCTCGGAGCCTGAGTTCATCAGTCTCATCCATTCTCTCTCTCTCTCTAACTTTCTCTCTCTAAAAGCTTCTCTGTCTACAGAAGAAGCAAAGCAACGCGTACAACAACATCACCAGCCAGCCAGCGAAATGGTCGCGCCTATCTATATCGTAGAAAAGAACTCGCGGGCGGGCGGCACTGCTGGTTACAGGTGTTAAATTACTGAAATGTCCTCGCTTTGATCTTTTTTTCGTCAAAAATCTATTTTGATCCTTAATGTTTTTTGGTTCCATTTTCATCTTTAATGTTTTTCAAAAGTTTTATCATTGGTCTCTCATTGTTGAATATAATCATATCTCTCTTGTTTTGAAACCAAATGCTATTAAATTATAGCTTTAAATTTGATGTGTTCTTTTTTTGTCTAGTTGGAGTCATCGACAAACAAAATCAAATCAAACATGAAATTGAGTCCGAAAATGAGTCATTTATTTCATGTATTTAGTCATATGTTTCTCATTTCAAGTTTGAATGCAACGGAATCATACTACAAGCCACTCTTAACAAGTTTTTCTTTATTTAGGTAAAGTCGTTGATAAATGAGGTCAAATTGTACTATGAAAGCTAATATTGATGTTTTGACCAAACTCACTTCCGAAGTACTATTTAATCTCGTTTGTCAACGGTCCTAATTGGATAGAGAATGAATTTGCCAAGAGTAATTTGTAGCTTTGATTTCGTTGTATTCGAATTAGAAACGAGAGAGATATGACTAAATTCATGAAACAAAAGGCCTATTTTTTGGCTTGATTTCATGCCTAATTTAACCTTATTTGTCAATGATTCTAACTAAGTAACGAAAGAACTCATCAAATTTAACCTGTAGCTCTAGTTTAATTGCATTTGGGTTTGACACAAAATAGATATGATCATATTCAACAATTAGGGACTAGTTGTAAAACTTTTAGGAAACGTTAAGGACTAAAATGAAACAGAAAAGATATTAGACACCAAAATAACACTTAGAGTAAACATTAAGAACCAAAGTAAGTTTTTGACCTTTTATATTTCTTGGCCCGCTCATGAAGAAAGGTTTTCTGATTTTCTCTCTTTCCTCTTGTCTTTTGAATTCTGCCTCCTTTCTTTTTTTTAATTAAAAAAAAAAAGTAAAACATTAATTACTTAGCATTTATATTTTAAGAAAATTTATTACATCACTCCTAAATCATTACAAACATTAAATAGTTTGTCTCTAAATTTTTTCTCTATTACTTAAACTAATGACTTATGTATTAATTAGGGGTGTTTAAACTTTGTTTTGGATTAATTTTGACATTTTTCTCTACCGAACCAAAGGGATAGGATGACTTTAATCAATCAATTCATTTTGAACCAACCGAACCAATCCAAACCGACTTTAATCTATTTGGATTGGATCGGTTAATCGATTTTCTATATATTTATTAAAATAAAAATCTAAAAAAAAGAAAAGAAAAAAAAATCTATGAATTATGATGAAGGATGAAAGTTGAAGATGAAGTGTGAAATTATGAATTGTGAAATAAAAAGTGACTTAGCTTTAAATGTGTGCATGAAGGTAAAGTAAGAGAAGATGAGAAATGAGGAAATTAGGTTTAATGATAGAAATGTTTTTTTTATTTATTTAATATAATATAAATAATATTTAATTAAAATATTAATATGATTCAATCGATTTTTGGTTTTCAAAACCCATCGAATCGGATCAATTATTTTTCATTTCTTTTCATCCAATTCAACCAATTAGATAATCGATTTTGGTCGATTCGAATTGTATTGGGTTGGTTGAGTTTAGATTGTATTAGATCTGAACAGCCCTACTATTAAGGGTGCGTTTGCATTAGCTTGAAAAAAAAATGCTTGTTTTTTTTAACTTTTAATTTATGCTTGACAAAAGAAATAATTGAACTTTAATAGCCTCACTTTTATTGAATCACTTCACATGTACTAAACTACTCCATGCCTAATCTTGATAATCAAAGAACAATAAATTTTTAATTGGATAAATAGCTCTTATATGTCCCAAAGAAAGAAAAAAGAGGGAGAGATTAATCGAAAATTAGAGCTATATAAATTTGAAAGCCACAGCTGATTTCCTTTCTCTATTTTGAAGAAAGAAAAAACATAAACAAAAAAAGAAAAAATATAGAAACTAAACATTACCTTTCTCTATCTCAGTTTTTGCTCTCGCCCACGGTGTTCACATCAAGGTAGAAGAAGGTCGCGTAGAAAGAAGAAGAAGACGACAGTCCTTGCGTTAGAATTAGGTTAAAAAGAGAAAGGATAGGGGTTGTAATTTTTAAAATTTGCTAAGGTTAATTTTGTCCAATAAAACCAAATTTGGTGCTTCTTCGTGTTTTCATCTTCATCTACCGCATCCTCTTTTTTCCTAAGCTGGAAAATCAAACTTAAAAAACAAAGAGGTATTTTATTTTTTTTTCTAGCTTCTCTTAATTTCTCAAAGCCTCATCCAAAAAGTGCTTAAATTCAAAATTAAAAGTGTTTTTTTAAGAAAAAAAACTAATCCAAATGACGCAAATACATGTGTCACTACTAAATAACATAACGTCAAATGTGCAAAAAAATGGAAAAAAAAAAGGATACAATAAGTCTCAATTTTTGTTTATGTTACTCCCTAATTTTTGTAATCGCAATAACTAAAGCTCAAGTCACAACTTAAATTCATCTTTTGTCTTTTCTTCTTTATTTTATTTTTTATTTTTTGGTCAGCATACAAGCATTTCAAAGCCAGAAGCAAACTGGCAAAAGAAAAGGAGAGACAAGTAGGCTAAAAATACACACTAATCCTAAACTCATGCCTACGCTCCACCATATAGAGAAGATAAGAAGAAAAGTCAATCTCCAAGCAACACGAGGGGAGGAAATACATACATCAAATCACAACTAAAATATATACAATGGAAATAGAACCATCTAACGAAATCTAATCTTACATAAAAGCATATCAAACACGAATTAGCAGTACCAAGTATCTAGTCAAAATCTGTTTCGTTGATCTCCACATATTTTGCCATATCTAATAATCTTCTCTGAAAATTTGTTCTTCATCATCATCTTACTTTTGAAAACAAGTTCAGGTTGCATATCTAAAGTAGTAAAAATACTTCAAAGAATAAAAAACTATTACTATTCAAGAAAAGAAACTCTTTACCAAAAAAAGGAAGAACTCTCCTCCATACAGAAAAATACAAAAATGAAAAAAAAAAAGGAGAGGTTACCGCCCTTAAGAGAAGGTTGATGTATAATTTTTAAGAAGAGACAAATGAGTGATTTTTCACAATTTTAATTAATTTTAGATTAGTTGAAATGTGTAGAATCTAGAATATTCTTTTTCTTCTTTTAAATATGAGAAAGGTGACCATAATAAATTTTAGTCTCAAATCTCACCAATCTTATAGGTTTAAAGCACCATTTTATAAGTCAAAAGCTAGTATAAACCATTCTTATAGGTTCAATTGTTCAAATAATTGGAATGTTACAATAATATTTAACAGAACGCCAGCAATTAATATTCATTTCATCATATTAATTAATAAATAATGTCTATAAAAAATAAGAATCAAGTCATCTATTTTGTTTTTCAAAGACTAAATCATTAACTAAAATAAACATTAAAAAATCAAATAAATTATTTTCTCATTTTTTTTTCTTTTATTCACGCGGCCTCACCATTACAGTCAAGACTAAACTGATATAAGATTTTTAATATTTTTATTATCTCATCTTAAAATAAATAACTAAGAGTATTAGAAACACTTTTATAGGTCCTATTGTAGAAAAGAGAAACAAAAAAATAATTTTAATTAAATGGACCTCTTAACAAATATAATAAATATTTTATTATAATTTTTCACCATACAAGTCAACTCAATTAGCATAAAACACATCCCCAAAGTCGTCCGTTTATATTATATAACACTACTCTCAGAAACAAAAATGTCGTGGAATAATTTGATGAAGCAATAACTACTAAGTTACATGTGTAATAATATATTGAAAGCGAAAATTCTAAATGATCTTTAAAAGTAATAAGACGTGACCAAAGAATCAATTTTCCCAGATATTACTAAATATGAAAAAGCAGAAAGTAAAACCTTCCACACCTTCATGATCCAAAACTTTTGCACATCTTAATTGCATAAATAATGAGATTACCAAACCACAAACCAAACAGCCCTACAAGGCTATACAATCAATTTGCACAGCAAAACCCCTATAAAGAGATACACAATTTCTCAATACATATTACATGTTTCGCAATTAAACTGCCAGACCATTATAAAAAAATATGGATTAAAGGTCAGATATTTACAGAAAACAAGGAGCAGCTTGGATGCCTCTAAAAGTAGACATCCCATAATGCCCCTAACAACAAATTTGGTCGGACCTGTGATAATGTACATATCTGGAGTTTTCTTACCCGGAAGGTCCTGTATGCCCAGAAAAAAAGGCAAGCATAGAGGTCACCTTCACAAATGACAAAAACCGAAGGAGGCTCGATGAAAATCCGGTGCTGTACAAAAGAAACAATCTTTGTGAAGTTATGCACAAAGTTTCAGGGAATGGCGATGCCCCACTGCCACCAACCAACGTCTACACAACCAAAATGATCAAGTCAAAACAAGTCACGAACTGTCAGATTCAGTCAATTTGTATTCTGTCAACTGATTGTTTTCCAACAGATTTAACAAAAGGACCTTTAACCTGTGACAGGAAAACAGTTTCAAGGACATGAGATAGAGAAATTTAGTCACATTAACCCCTTCAAACATAATGACAGCCACCCCGGGATGGGGGAAGAGAGGGGGAGAGAGAGAGAAGAGGGAGGTACCTGAGGGTATATCAAAGCCTAGATCAGCAACATTCAGCAGCTGAGCCATAACCAAGGATTTCTGCAACAATGCCAGGAGAAAAAGGTAATATGCCACCAATCCCAGAGTTTCGGCCGATTAACAAAATTACATAGATCTTCCCAAGCGAACATGCCTCTCAATGGTTCAAATACAAGCTGAAGACAGGACATTATAGCAAAACGAGTAGTATAACCGATGGGGCCAACATGTGTTGAGGGTGTTGCATGCAATCGTTTATCTTACTCATTGTCGATATTTCTCAGAATAATCCAACATAAGAGCTTGCCTTATCCCACTGGCCCTCACTCTCAGCACAGTTACACGATTTTCCACCAGATTGAAATGCATTAATAATTATTGTTTCTGGGAAGAAGCTTACAAAATTATGTCCCAGATATAGGTGTTTTAGTCTCATCCGTTTGCAAGATAGATGGCGTAAGCTCCAGAAAATCGATTGTGATTAGGGTTCAAACTTGTGCACATCTCCAAATCAATAAAAATAGCCCCCCCAAAAGCCAGGTCAGGCAAGATCACAAATCAATTCCAAGGTCATCTGCCAATTGAAGTATTCCACGCATTTGAAGATATGGATTCTCCAACAGTTTCTCATTGTTACTCTGTGTATTAAAAAATACAAAGCCAGAAGATGTAATAAAAAAATTTATATTTAATTTAGCAAGAATAATTCAGAAAACTGTAAAGTAAACAAACATCAGGGAATTCAATCAACAATAATCCTGTTCTACTCCTAAAGTATATTTCATAATTTCAATTGGTCCCAAAAGATTTTTTCCAAAAAAAAAAAATACCGAAGTTCTAAAATATTTCAAACAAATCCTGAAAGCTCTCCATGTTTTAGTTATATCAAGCATAAGCACCAACATCTTCAAACCCAGTCAATTCTAGGATCAAAAGAATACAGGATAACAGAATCTTTTTTTTTTAGAATCCTTAACCTCACTCTTTCCATTAAATCCATTATTCGCATGCATGTTCTCAATACTTTCATTTTAACCTTCTAAGAACCTGCAACTAAGAACCTTTTCTCCAAAACCATTGTTACCAATTTTTCTCCATTAATATCAGTTATGAGACATATTTATATACAGGTCCAAAACTATATATGAGAACTGACACTTCTCAATCTCAGCTTCCGTTATATTAGAAGAGGATCTACAAGCAAATTACTAAACACTGAGGTACCTGCTGAGCTCTGACAACAAGGTTTTGAAGCATGTGTTGATATTTTTCTGGTTTCTCAGTCATCATTCGCTGCAAAAAAGGAAAATTGTAGCGACAATTAATATTTAACACATCATACAAGTTACAGGCAGAAACAACAAGAATAATCAAATAAAATTCATGCCTTCAGAAGAAAAGCAGAAGAGTAATATGCCACCCTTGAATCTGTGTCGTCTAAAAATCCCCTGCATGATGCAAAACTTCATGCTTCATGAGTCAAATTATGAAGGTTACAAAATAAATAGGCCAACTCAGAAATTTAGGATACCTAAAAAATTGTTCCAGACCAATATCCTGGAAAGCAACTGGATCTGCAGTGCATTTACCAATAAGAAGTAGGAGGAGGGCAGCTCGAATATCTGACGTAGCACCAGGCAGGTTCCCTCTTCCTTTGCTTCCAACAGCAACACCCAATGCAATGTTGTCTGTTGCTGCTCCAGCAAGTTGGAATAGTGGCCAATACAGCAAAGCAGCAGGAACACTTGCAATCAATTGCATTGGGACAATGGCTCGGCCTCGCAGAAGAAGTGCTGCCATTGATGCCGTTTCATGATCCAGATGGTAGTTATTAGGGTAGTTGGATCTTTTATCAGCTTCTTCCTTGTGAAGTTCATCCCGGCGAAAAGTATCTTGTTTAAGGATACGATTATCTCCGTCAGACTTTTTATTTAGACTCATGCAATTTAAATTACTCTCACATAGCAAATCATCTCCAAATGGCAGTGTTGTAGCATGCGGAACACTTAGGCACAACTGAGAGAATAATATGTCACACATCTGTTCAAAAACAGAGTTTAGTAAAACAGGAATAATATGCCATTGAACATCAGATAAGCTGAATGATAATATTCAGATTTTGCAGACACTAATATAGTGTAATCCAAAGGACATGTTGAACATCAACAGATAAAGCATTTCCAAACATACAGAAACTATCATATGAGAACTAGTCCAAGATACACAAGGAATTCCCTGTATTAGAACAGTCCCAAATATCATATAGTTAGCAAAACAATGATTCTTCTATTCTTTGAAAGCATAACCTAATGAGGAAAATACAGATTTACTTGCAACAGATTTCATATTTAGTGTGGATCAAATGCTTTTGTACAGTATTTATTAATAAGGCACAAAGTAGTTTAGCCAAAGGTCATTTTGAGTGCAGAAACAATTACTTTCAAGATATTGATATGGTCTGTTTCGTTCATCTGGCACACCAACAACAGAGCACTGCTCATTATGTCAATCACGGCATTGGCTTTCTCAAGATGCCAATCTTTCTTCCCGACACCAGTGCTGCTCACATGTTGCATTTCATGCTCATCTAACAAAAATTTACATCTCATGAGAAGCCTCTCAAGAACAAACAGGAATCCCCATCTAATAAAGTTGTGTTTTGACTTTAAAAGCCCACACATAAGTGATATAGGCAAAGGAACATTTGATGCATCTGAAGAATCCTGAACTCCAGAAGAAGCAAATTTCTGCGGGAAGTGTTTGATATTTGACCATATACTTCCATCACTTTCCCCACTAATTTCAGCAATAAGCAGATCACCTAACCAGATATACCCATTTTGACGATAAGCTTTTCTTTCAGAATGAAGGAGGGAATGTAAAGTGGCCCATGAGCGCTTAGCCTTCAGACCAACACCATTTCTTAGAGCCACGCCTTCCATATTTGCCATAAACTTGTGAGATTTGGTTATTTGAATCATATGAGAAAATTCTTTGTCCAAATGGGTGAATGAACTTATTATTGCATCAAATTTCTCTGCTACAATCTCCAAGAGCTGCAAACAACCAAAATAAACAGGCAAGGTACAGTTTTAAAAAGACTTGCATAACCCAAATATATGAGAGAACAAAAAAAAGAAATAATTCACATTGCAAAAGGAAGGTGACAACTGACAAGGACTTGTTAATCTTACATTTGAACTGAACACGTCATAGATTATCATATTCATAGGTGATTATAATAATAATATTAATAACTATTCAGTGTATCAGATCAAATCTTTGGGTAAAGGCAGATTCCACACAATCAAAGCCCTTACTATTTTAACCTGAATGTCTCTCTTTTCAGACAGCAATTTATGCAGAAACCGAATGGCATGAATGGACAAAGAAGAACAAACTCTTAGAATGCCTCAAACTACCTTGAATTGGAAAAAGAAAATGAAAAAAAAAAACAACTCATGCAAAAAAATTTGTTGGTCATTATTATGAAGGATTCAATCTAGTGAAGCATGAACATGAAACTTATTTAATAGTACCTCAAAATATGTTACTAATGTGAATCACAAAAATCCTTATCACAGAAAAACTTTTACCAGCATGAACAGAATAAACATGTTAGAAAAAACACAAGAACTCTATAAACTGTGCATCATGCATTAAGGATAGAGACATGATCAAATTCCAGGGTCATAAACAGAGCATCGCCTCATAGAATCATAAACATTTTCAATAGGAAATTCCTCCAACTTTCCATTTTGACTAGGTATAGTTTTAATACTCAAATGAGAAGGATCACATTCTATAACAAATGACTTCTCAGAATCAAGCAGCACAAGAATTGGTGCTTCAGTCATTAGAAAAGTAATGTGTTAAAGGTTGTTTGGGTAGATCTTGGCTGTGCAAAATTGCTGTACAGGTAATCATCAATTTTTCTTAATTCCATTTTGTAAAGGATTGATCTTCATGAAATTGTGCTCTAACGATTAAGACCTTTCCTGTTTATGAATGCTATGTAGTAGTTATAAGAGCATAGGAAAGGGTTTTTTTTTTTTGTGGGGGAGAGGTGGCCAAGGAGGTTAAAACTTAAAAGGTTAGCTATAGAGATAAATACTTTTGATGCCATTCTGGAAGCAAAAGGATTTTCTTGGATCAGAAGCATCTCAATGGATTCTTCTTGTATCATTAAGTCTAGGTTTCGTCTGCTTCAGCAAGGAGATTATTTGGATATGTACAGAGGCAGATAAAGCATATATTGCAGTCAAAAGGATGTAATAATTGGGGCTTTTACCTCTTAAGTCACAATTTTATCAAGGTATGTGTAATCTGATAAAATTCCTACGGGCATTTTTGGAAAGGGGTGGAATCATGATCTGTTATGTGCACCATGTAGTCTAATTCAATTAGGAATTGACTGAACCACCAGCAAATAATACTTGGAAGTTGGAACAGACATGGGGGCCTCCTGTAACTTCCCACACTAGCTTTGCAAGCTAGTTCGTTGAAATTGTTATTTTTTTTATTTTTATGACTATAAAGAGGACTAATAGATAGCTTTCCTGCATGTCTGATCCAGATGGTAACATATTCCCCCACCATGCACAAACCAATCAAAGTGGTAAACATATTTTCTGCATATTTTATGAAGGAGTTAACTTGTGAGATTGAGGTTTCAGAACTAGTTTGAAGGGATCAGTAAAATTCCTCAAAAATAAAGCTCCTATTAAAACCATTAAACATGGATGTACCGCGTTTAGTCGTTCACTGTTGGGATATCTAGACAGTGCAGATGCAATTGATCTTCTCAAAATCTCCCCAATGCCTTCTACTCCTAGTTTTACAGATATATAAAATGCCTCAGGTGCATTTGTTTGAGCAAGCAGAGCAGCAAGAGGTTGAATCTCTTCATCACTATATTCATTGACTCCTGTAGCTATACATGTTTCATTTATTTGATGCAGAACATAGTCAAAAAGCACGGAATACAGATTTCTCCTCTCTTCACTTGAGTTTGCAAGCGAATACTGCATCCAGCAGGGGAAAAGAAGTTATACAACGTACAAGGACATCAGCTCAGGACTACACTCTACACCTTATACACTTGAATGAAACAAACAAGTATGGCATCAATAAAGAATCTAGTTCAGTCCCATAGTCATCAGTCTCCAGGAAATTCAAAAGCACAGTATAATTGTTTATTAAAAGGTCCAAATTCACCAATTATCTGTAATTCTTGAAGCAGCGATGCACCTATTTTCTAAAGGAAATTTATTTCACATTTTCATGCAAAGGACTCACTTGGAAAACTATTATGAGTCTTCCATTGTATAAAAGGATATACACAATAAAAAAGCTAATTAGTTAGTTTTCTCACTTTGTTTGGTTGGCTGATTTGTTTTCCTCCAGCTAGGTGCCTAGATCTAAATTCTTCTCTTTTTAATCAAATTTGTTTTATATTAAATAAATATAAGGGATAAGAGAACTTCTATTAAAATATAAATTAATGGCTTCGTCAGAGAATTAGACATTATCTAAAATAGCCAAAGAAACAGGACAAAGTACAAAGCATGAAAGTATCAATTAGCAAAACTCGACAAATTATTGAAGAAATAACAAGTGCTAGTTGGTACAGTCTGTCACCTTAATTAGCATATAAAACAACTGTATATATTACTAGTAACTAGTTCCTATTAAAGTAAGATGTATCAGTCACTTTTCCTACAAACTGGAACTATATCAAGTTTGTCTTATATGATATGCATACCTCATGCAAAATAAATTGAACTCCTCCTATCAGATCAAACTGATCCACAAGAAACTTAGGCGTGCTTGGTTCAGCATCAGCAGCTTCATCTGGTACTTGATAAAACATGTTGGTTAACATGGAAATAAGCTTACAATGAACTAATTCTGCCCAAGAATTCTTCCAGCTGGTTTCCATAAGTGCCTTGATAACCTAAGAAGATATTATGAAACTAAATCAAACAGAGATATCATAACTGCTACAATGACATAAAGTACAGCACCATTTACCCAAAAAAAGATAGTTAAATAAATAAAGCACAGTACCAATAAAGAAAAAGCGAAGCAACATATGACCACATCGAGACAGAAGACAAAAACAAGAAGGATTCATGAACTCCAACCATAAAAGGTGTTTCATGTCCTAAATGTATAAAACTACCCAACTTATTTAACTTTATGGCCTGAAAAGGACACAAATAGTACCTCTTTACAGGAAAGACAAATTACAGGAAGCTAACCAGAAGTTAGTTTAGATTTGGATATATTCTTTTCTTTCCCCCTGGATTTCCATGAAATACAATGGGTGCTGTTTGGGACAAGGATTATTTGTCATTTCTTTGGAAACTCTGCTCAGGAAATTAAATTTACCATGCTTGGTATAAACTTTTAAATTAAGTTACCGAAGAATCCTGATTTCCCATGGCATTCAGATAACCACATAATATGGGTTACTTTAATCCCTCCTGTGTTTTGTTCGCCACTGAAAATACATCACCAAAACCCTATCCTTTTCACACTTTACACTTTCTGCCTAAAAGTCTCAAGTCTCAACACCAAAGTATGACAAAGACTGTCACATTAACTCTCCCATAGATGAAAGCCAAATTTAAGGCCAATTGCAGCAAAAGAGTGCCTAATCTTCTATGGAAGAGAAATGGCATCCATGGTAGCAATAGGATATGGGTACGATAAAATACAATTTTTGAAGATAACATATTAAATGTAATATTTTTACCATTAATAAAATAAACAACAAACCCTTTTATAACGTATAATCAACTAAAATAAATTCACTAAAACAAATTTAATGTCTATCATGATTCCATTTTTTTAAAAAAAAAAACAAAACAAAAATACTGTTTTAATAAACTAAGCATATAAAGCAACACGTCCTGGATGTATTTGTGGCAGCAAAAGAGCCTTGTTTACTAATGCATAAAAAAAGAAGACCCACCAACCATCCTACAATCTTTTAGTACACAAAGTTCACCAATAATGCATAAAAAAATATGATCTACCTGGTACAGGTATGTCTCACATTTAGCTGTACCAGGACCTCAGTAGTAAAAACTCAGGTTGGACTTATTTTTTGTCAGTGAACTCTAATATTAAAGCACAACTGAGATTAGAGAAAGAGGGATGCAGAAAACCTAATTGAATTTCCAACACTTAACCAAGCATAAGATTAGCAGTTTTCCTGGGAATAGTGTTCAGGGGTTTAGAATGCCCAGGCAATTAATTCTTTACAGTAAATAAAAATCCTAGTACCAATGAGCATATAAAGTAAAACAGAAATGGGAAATATCAACCCTCACCCTTATATCAAGACCTTGCAATCGACTTCTCCAAATTCTTCCTCTTTCGCAGACAAAATAAAGCAAACAGCTTAGAGCAGATGCCCATACAGATTCCTCCTCCTCTTCAGTCTGTATAATAATAAGCATCAAACAGTGAAAACTTAAATGAATGGCAATTAATCTTCAACATATATATATATATATNCCCCCCCCCCCCCTCTTTTTGAATGCAATATGATTTTATCAACAAAAAAATAACAGTATGGAAGCATCTATATTAGTTAATATACAACAAGAAGAAATCATATTATTCATACTTTCAATCCGTACACTTTTCGAGGCAGAAAAGAGTAGAAAACATTTTTTTCCTGGCCAACTAATACTAAACATCTTTATCACTTAAGTTCTCTAATAATATTTTGGGTACCTTAATCTTGTATATGTAACATTGTCCAGGGTGACATCATGTACATCAGAAGTCAATGAGTTAAGTATTACAAGTTTAAACTAAAAAACAGTGACACCTACTGGTCATAAGATCCTAGCTGAGAAATAAAATCAATAAATAAAAGAAATACTATTGCCAACACCAAATTCTTTAAACCAAATTCCGGACAATGGAGAAAAGAAGATTACTAATACCTGAACAAGAAGTAGTAGTATCTCATACAAAATATTTAAAATCCAAGATTTAAAATTCCCAATTGCAGAGGAAATATCCAACTTCGGAGAATTAACTTTTCTGCTTGCTTGGGCCATAAGTTGAGAATCACTGTCATAAAAGGATTCTTGGGTATAATCTTCTTCAATTGCAGAAGCATCATCAGCTACCATGGGTTCTAAAAGATGAGCATGAACCCCAAGGTTTAAAATTAAATCAAAGGCACGCACCCTGCAAGCTGTTTTTGAGGAACTAATCATCTCCTGGAAAAGTAATTGGAAAACAAGTAAGTAACATCCAAAACATTATGATAAATTTTTTTAAGGAAAAGTATTTCAATTATTCATCACCTCAAGCATAGAAAGAGTAAGAGGAGCAGCTGTCCGAGAATCTAGAACATACCTACAAAAAATATTTTATTTGGCCATTGTCCAGGGTGTAAATAACATAATAGCACAACAAAAACTGCTGAAACATAAACTGATTCCACAAGTTCAATCAGGCAGGCGGACAGAAATTGACATTTAGTTCAGGGACCTGGAACTCCACATAATATTCTTACAGCTTACCCCACAAGAATTAACCTCACTCAATCTTTTAGGTAGTAGAAAAAAATATTGTTTAAGAAATCAGCTGTGTAAATATATTATAATGGAGCCACTCCCACAATCTACATGAATTTAGACAACAGAAGACACTGCAAAATTTCTTTAAAAAAAATGGCATTCTTCTCAAACCACACCCACTAATCAACAAGAACTCTTTCAACTGTGAAGGAGAAGGACAAGAACTAGTTTTCCCGCTAATAGGAAACATAAACAGCAAAGATTAAAAACCGCTGCCCAATGTTACAACGGTAGCCATTAGACACATAAATTATCTTTTCTTTTTTTAAGCCGAGGGACAACTTCTAAACAAAATAATTAGTAATTTGAAATTTCAGTCCATCATTTCTTTCAAAATGCGCAAGAAATCATATCACGTTCAAAGTCATTCCCCTCTCTTTTCTGCAATTTTGGGTAGTCAAGTGTTTAGCATGTGTGGGTGTAAGTGCTGAGATGAAACTTGGGCAGGTAAAATAAGTATAACCAAGGATTGACTAAAATATAACAGAAAAGTGCACCGAAACATACATGTCAATAACAAGTTTAATAAGGACGCTCACAGCCACATCCATTGATGGATTTCCACTGTTATTGCCTAGTCTAGCAGTCACCGTTGTTGTTACGTTGTTATTTGGTGAAGATGTCTCTGAGCAAACTGCAGCAATAACTTCACGTACCTCAGCCGGGTTCAACCGCAAAGGTTGTTGCTCACTGGTCAGCATAAAATAACAGTTTGTACATAGGATAAAAATTATATCACATACAATCAGTATATGATCGTGTAATTTTTTTTATATAAGAAAAGAAACTAATCAGAGAGAAACGATATAAAGGAACACAATGAGGACAAGTTGTCCTCTCCAAAATGAAACAAAACAACAAAAGAAAGAAAAAACAAGATGCTTCATTATATGTTAATTGACTAAACAGAACGTAAATGAACTACAGTGCCAATCCACTTGGATGACAGCCATCAGAAGTCAAAGAAAAATGTGAGGAGATGAAGGAAGAGGGAGATTATGATAAAGTAAATAGTTCACACGCATGCTATTATCATCATGTAGAGATCACTGGGCTTCTTTACCCATCATCAAAGACTGCCACGACCAACACAGAAGAGCATAATAAAACATGTGAGCAATTATTACAAAGAGAGCAACATGCCATCACTCTCTCCACCCATATTGAGAGCACCTTAAAGAAATTATGAAGCTGTAGAAAGTATGCAATTCATTGTTCTTCCTTTCTAAAAAAAAAAAAAGCTTGCAACCAAATTTATATAGTTCTTAGTCCAAATTGTGCTGACTGAGTTTTGAATCCGAATTGGAAAGCAAAACCCCACTTTGCCTTTTGCAGAGTGATACTCGAAGTTTAAACCATAATGTGTTATGGTTACCAATTATGGGACACCAAGAGTATGTATGCAAACACATGTATCATTTTCTTTTGAAAAATCTCTCTATATATACCTGTAATGACGATACTGGAAGAGTGGTCGAGCTCGGGAACGGAATGTACTCATAGGAGAATCCTCCCTGTAACAATAGCAAAATTTCAGAATATAAAATTACACCATGAGATGCTTTCGCTAAACCATAGACTCTAACTCAAATTGTAAGAAGGATATATTTACCAACTACTAAGCAATTAAGTTACTTATCACACATTCTTGAAAGAATGGACAGCATTATATTTCATGGGACACTTCAATCTTAATCTTATGCCGTTACCTAAGTCATTACCTAACAGAACTCTGCGTAAGCAAGTTATTATTGACACAATTAGAGGAATTTATAGAGGAGAAAACAACAGTGTTACAGTAATGGAGACGAGTGATCCTCCAAATTAAACAGAAGAGAAGTTAAGTACACAAAGCATTCCCAAGTTTAAAAAATCAATATGCCATCCAAACCCAACCAGTCAAATAATAGAAGGAGTCCTTCAATCATGAAGGACAAACCCCAGCTTCTCCATCAGATGATGAATAACAACCTATACCACATATTCCAACCCATAGGCAATATCTAAATATAGTGTTGGTTTCAATATCTGTTTTGACAGAACCCACAGTTCTTTAACAGGGCAACATATTATCCTTTCCTGGTTACATTAAAAACCTCAGAAACTACTGATAAACTTAGCTTATGACATACTTTTCCTTCTTTCTTTCGTTCATGCCTTCACATTTAGGCAGTTGTTATTTTTTCTCCAGTATAACAAGTATAAACCTCAACACAAAATTGGACCAGGCCAGTAAGGTTCGAGGGTCCAACATTCCACCAGTCAAGCAGCTAATGGAGTTTAAATACAATCACCTCAAATCTGAGAGGTACTTCAATTCCAGGATTGCTTTACCAGATACTCCTAGGGTAGAGTTACACACTTTCATACAATGTTAGCCTCAATATGAATATAACAGTTTTCATCCCATGGTTGCTTTAAAACCAAAACAAAGATGAGAAAAATAAATAATAGGGAAGACAGGATAACAAAGTATCCAATTTATTTGGGAGAGAACATACCAAATCTGAAAAGGGCCCGGCTTCTTGCGTTTAGATGCTGTTATTGCTCTCAGGTGGGGACGAGAAGAAGCAGAATTAGTTATTGGTGCCACTAGAGAAGACTGCAAAAGTTGATCCAGGTAAGGCATTTCATCAGTACCAAAAAATTTCCAAGGTTGCCCCTTCATCTTAGCTTCAACGTTTCCCACAAGTAAAGCTGCTGCACCTACTTCTAAAAAATTATATGCCCTCATGTCTTGAGAATTTATACCACGATCGCTGTAGAACATGTTGGAAAAAAAATCAATTTTTGAAGCAATAAGTGGGGAAAAAACCATTATCAACAAGGCAACAACTAAAACCAACTTTTTTAAGAGTAAAAATAGATTATTTACTTTTCTGATAGTATTAATGATGACTGGTGTTCCTCAAGCCAGCGCCATTTCAGGACATCATGAGCAATGAATTCAAGTTCGTCCGTTTCATCAATTGTTTCAACTTTTGATAGCTTTGAAACAGAAGTAGCAACTGAGTCCTTCTCTAACGTTTCTGGAGCCGTTACAGGAGATAGTTGGGTTTTAAAGGATTTACTAAGCAAAGATGACAATGATGGAAGAGATTGTCCTGATGCAGAAGGTGCTCCAGCAAAAGCAGCTGGTTGAAAATACCGTTTCGGAATGTGCTGAGCCACAAGGGAACGGACATAATTCAGTGACTTTACAAGTGCCTCAGAAGCAAAGCTAGATACCGGCAAAGGAGATATATTTGTAGATGTTGTTGATGCACTAGAGTGTTGACTCAATGATCGTGACCATGGCCGGTGCAGGTTAAGATCACATTCAGCAATTATATTTGAACAGAAACGATCTATCTGAAGTAATGTCTCCTCACTTGGTTTGTATCTGAATAAATGAAAGAGAGTTGTTACCTTCTAAAGCCATAAGAAGCAACCAAATAAGTTGGTTTCCTGTCCAAAAAGCAGTCATACATAGAAAAATGCTAGCTTATTGTTTCAGTAATTTAATTAATCTATAGAAAATGCATTCAATTCATTGATCAAAAGAAAATTAATATTTTGTACAGATTATCTAGCTTAACAAAAGGATTTCACAGCCTTCTTTTCCCACCATCTAGCTTCATTAAGCTATGGTTAATATGATGCAAGCTTCTAGGACCCAAAATCGGAGAATAGTTCATCAGAAAAGTAATATACTAGAATAGTCAAATCCAATAAACTAGATTCCAGAGCAGATTAACTTGATTAAAAAGTTTATTTCCAAAAAGAAGAATAGTTACTACATATAGTCCAATGTTCCTAAATGATTTTGATAATTATAGTGACTTATTACTTCATGATTACTATATAAGAACTTAAAATAGTTCATTTATATTTCAAAATGTTAAGAACTTACATCTTTTTATGTTTGGTCATATAGCATATTTCTCGCCTAAGCTATTTTATAGACTTGTGCCTTTTGCTTTTACCTTGCCCTAAATGAGTCTTCAACTCAAACAAAAATGACAAGTGCCAGACATTAAGGACTAGGATGTAGAAATGCCACAAGGTATTAACTGTTCCATATGAAGATCTGCTCATCTTATATCATTACTTGATTACATTGAGTTCTTTGATGTTACTTTGGAATATACAACAATATCCCACAATTTCTAATACACTTTTGTTGTTATTTTTCTCTGTTTTTATGCTTTCTTTTTTGTTTATTATTTAATTACTCAGTCAGCAGATTTGGTAGGATACTTATCATATCTTTTTTGTATGTAAATTTTGATTTGATAGCTGTTTTTAGGGTGATAATCTGTTTTTAATTTAAAACAGATTTCTTCCTTGTTTTTAGGGGTTCTAGTGGTTAATGTGTGACCATGGTCCCTATTTATCTTTCCCTTTTCTTCTGATTTGATTTAACCCGAAATTCTGAGAATATTTGTTCAGATTTCTTCAAATTTAAAATAGAAAATTTTGAAGGAACCTTGCTCTTCACTTTCATCTCCTAAATTTCATGGAAGAACATTAGGGGGAGAACTGTAATTTAGACATGAATATTAATGTGTATGCCTGCTAATGCATACTAGTACAAACCGAAAAAGAAAAGTCGCCAAGAAAGTGAGAACGTGGTCGTATTGCATGAGAAAGCAATCATGTAATCATGCAACAAAGAACATAATGTTTAAGCCATTTCTGTGGTGCCTTCAATCATCCAGTGGGTACTGCTGTATAACCAATTCTACGGACAACAAGTAAGAAACATTGTTCTTTATATCAGAGTGATTATAAAATAGTATTTCTGCCTGTAAAGTTGTCTAGAGATATAAGCACACAATGTCAGCAAAAAGTAAAGTTGGCCATACAAATATAAGATTCATACCCACAATCTTTGGACATGGGTCATGAGTGACATGAGCAATGGAACCATATCAATAAATAATACATCATGTGTTATCAAGTTAAAGATCGTATGCATAAAAAAGTGGTGGGAAGTGGGAAACTCTTTCACAAAAGTAAACCAACATGTAGCATTTGGATATGGGTAATGACAATGGATAAGAGACAACGACGTTTCACATATACAATGTTGGATACTATTGAATGTTCATGTAATTTAGTAGCATACCTTAGAAGATACCGTTTCAGAAGTGCCACGCACCTTGTGACTACTGCAGGACTGATAAAGAGGTATTAATATTAGTTGTGGAAAAGTAAAACGTGAGGTGCTTCATCAAATAGTCAAAAGCAGAAGTAACAAAAAAAGGCGGATGACAGAAGTCAGGAATAATGATAGTACAGGGGGAAAAAAGTCCAGTCTGTTTGTCTCAAATCAAAAAATAATTATATTTCTTATCCTAGACAATTATGCAGCAAGAATAGATGCAAGATGATTGCAAAGGCAATGTCAAGGGAATAAAGGTTTTATGCATATTCCTTTAAATAACTAATAGAAGCTGACTGAACCTCTCTTTTTTCTCCTAATTATGACTTGGTATCCAGAACCAGAAGATAATTAGGGAATGTTATCAAACGGAAATGATAAAGCATTGACCCACACAAGGTACCCATGCCAAAATCATGAATGAGATTCCTTTTCAATGTTGCTTCTCATTTTAAGAATATATGCTTGCATAAAATGATACATGCATACGCCAAATGTGGCGCCGTACCCATGCCTAATACGTATCAGGTACAGGTACAAAGTAGGTATCTCAAAGGACAAAGTGTATAATTGATGAAGCTCCTGATTTCGCAAGCTAGTGCACTATTGCTCTCATCTTTGTCTCCTGATTTCACTGAAATGATTTAGGGATTATGGGTTTCTTTTTTATTTGGGGATTATGGATTGAGACTTGAGGGGATTATGGATTTCACTGAAATGATTTAGGTGACATTTCACCGTGTTAACTCTATTTCTCTTTTTTCAGGTCAGCACTCTATTTCTTATTTGATGAAATATATTATCATTAGTCTTCTTTTTGGGCTCTTTTTAGTAAATTACTTTTACTTTTTTGCAATTGGGTAAAGACTAAAGGGTAAAGGGCCTAGTGAAAGTCAGTTTTTCTTTTGCTAAAATTGCTCTCATACTCAAGTATATAAATTAGTAGTGAAAAGTCTCTTATTTATTTAAAGATAAATAATATGTGATATGTCTTTATTATTTATATTAATATATTATGCCTTACCCGCAACTCATCTTTTAAAAATTGCCACACCCCATACCCGTGCATGTGCACATAACCGTACCCGTATATATGCAACATAACTTGCATATTAATCTTTTACATGTCTAGAATATGCCCCTATATACAAACTCCTATATATATATATATATGATATCTTTTTTTTTTTGACCAAAATATATATATGATATGATATCTAATATAAGAATAAAACGCACCTATAGGCTCCATAATTAGCATATACCTGTTGTTTTGTCGTTATATATTTTAGCCACATTCCTTTTAAAAGTATTAAGTAAGACATAAATCATAATTGCTTAAGTTCAAATTTGACCATGGCTTTGTAATTCGTCAGATCTCAACAATATCCTTGTTTTAAGACAAGTCCCTTAAACTCCGGCATGAATTACATCAAGAAAGTAGAACCTCAAACCTTAAATCAGCTCAATACACTTTCCATTCTTTATTATGGGTCCAATCATATTATTTTAAAACAATAACCAAACAAGTCTTGTGAATAGAATAGTGCATCTGTGCAAGATCAAATGCACAAAAAATGTTAGCTTCTTATCAAAAGGGGGAAAAAGAAGGCTTTTAGGTTCTACTACAAAAGCTACATTATATCATTTCACCATCTAACTAAACATTAAATAAATGGGAGAAATACCTGCGCTCCCTCTCTGCAATAGTATGTTCCAGGATCACATTATAAGCCAAGTCTATGGTTGGCGGGGCTGCCAGATAGTCCTACCAATCATATATTCAAATCAAAGAATTGGTAAAGATAAACCTTGAGTATTAACGGTGTCATAGTTAGAATCTAAATGGCTTTTTCAGTCGTAGTAGACCCCACAATTGGATCATAACAGGCATCACATAAAAGACTGCTTACAGTTCAAATCTACATAGCAGCTATCAAAGTTCATACTTTGAAGAAAAGCACAATTAATGCAGTTTTTCCTCCCAACTAAATAATGAATACTTCTATGAGAAACCCAGTGTTTACATGTTGCTCATACATACCTATGTGATGGCTGTAAAAAATGTTGAAATTATGTGTTGGGTTTATCTTAAACATTTTGGAATAAGGAACTAGGGAAACAACATTTGCATTGAAAGTATAAAGCCTTTTTCCTAGGGTAAGCTGTCTTAATCTTAGACTTTTGGGAATGACAAAACAACTAGGAAAACAACATTGGCATTAAAAGTATAAAGCCTTTGCCTCGAGGTTCATGACGTAGAGTGTTTATGAGTGTTTATATCGTATCCCTTGCGGCCTCACAAAATTTGATGAAACGCATGCATGCACCGTGAGGAGAAGTTAGAGAGGCATCACCATTTATCTAGACAATACTTTTAAAACTTTTTGTATCTGTAGCATTGCTATATATATATAAAATGTTAACGTAATCGACAAATTCACCATGAAAAAATATATATTATATATTAATCAAATATCATGAAGATGCAAGTATAACTTCAATAAGAAAACCATGTTAAGAAGAGCTCAGAGAAAATCAAAAATTCACAATCAGCACTTACTACTAAGTTTAAATCATCCGTACCACTGACGGCACCATACTTCCCATTTTCTGTACTGAAATTTCTTATGTTGCTGAGCATACAAAAGGAGCTACTACGTCTGGTCCTACTTTCATTCCCCGAAATTGAAATTTGAACGAATAAGATTCCGATGCTTAATTCAGACATAAGTTCTGAATGGCTAAGCAAGGTCTATTTCAGCCAAATCATTCACATTATGGAAAACAAGAAACGTAAGACTCAAATTCCCCCAATCCATATCATAAACAGCAGCACATATTCCAAACAAACACAAATCAAGCCCCATTAAATTCCCAAAAACGATATACAGGGCACACATAGAAACAATTTCAAGGCTCAACCGTACAATCCATTGACGCAAACCGCCGATATAAGATCTAAGAAACCAAAAACCCAACGAAATTAATCACAAGAAAAACAAAGGACGAACGAACCCGAAGAGTCCTGGAAGCTTCATTGACGACAGTGGAAAAGGGGCCGGCGTGGTGTGAAGTGGCCAATGACGATGAGAGACAGTCGGCGACGGCTCGGCGCAAGGGTTCCGGCACCTTCTTGTGCGACGAAGATCTCAATCTGGAAACAGCTCCGACGCCAATTAACTGTATTCTCGAGCTTCCAGGGCTACGACCGGGACTAAAGGTTGTCGAAGAAGACATGGATGGTTCAACAATGGAATCACCAGCAGTAATAATAGTATCCGAAGAAGCTCACTAGTGTGAAGAGTGAAGAGTGAATCTCGAATTGCGTGAAGCCAGTTTGGAAGAAGAAGAAGAAGAAGAAACTCTTCTGCATTTGATTATAATCGAAGAATCTGAGAGCCTTTTTTGTCTCTCTGTATATGTGTGTAGAGAGAGAGAGAATTTGGTTGAGATTAGAATTGGAATTCTTAATTTTCGCTAGTGTGTATTAGCTGTACGTAGAGGCGTAGTTTTATGAACTCTATGAGCTGGCATGCGCTAAAAAATATAGCAACGGAAAAGAAAAAGAAAAAGCAGTGAGTGAGTGAGTGAGAGGGAGGGCAATTTCGGTATGAAAAATGTTTTGTTTTCTAGGGTTTTTATTATCTTCTTCATCGCTTTGCTGGCCCTAATGCCCTCCTTGACTTCAAAGTTTGAGTGTGGTGGGCTTACCTAATTACCTTGTTGTTACAAATGCAATTTTCAAAGGGAATGAAAATTGAATTTCTCCACAAAGAAAAAAAAGGAGAGAATTAAAGAAAACAAAGATAAGAGGGAGTCAAATTGAGAGTTTTTTTTTAAGTTGAAAATTGAATAAAAAGATAATGAGATATTATTTTTAATTTTTCGTTCTCTTTCACTCTCATAGATTTCAAATACTTTAATTTAAAATATTTTAGATGAACCATTAACCTTCGAGCAAAAACAAGATGTTAATACCCACTCCTTCTTCGCCTTCACATTCAATCTCTTAATACCTTAAAAATTAAAATTTTATTTTATAGGTTAAAAGATTCGAATTCTGACTTAAATTCATAATCAACACATTCAAATATGAGAACAAAAAATTTAACATGTACCTTATCAATCATAATAAATATATATATATATTATTTTTAGATTTTAAATGTTAAATATTTTACAAATAAAATTAATTCACTGTTTTATTTAGTTAGAGTTATGAAAAGTTGATAAAATATATAACATAATTCATTTCAAGATTTATTTGTGTCTAATTCCACATATATAGATTTTACTATTCATAGAATCTTAAAATGTGTTTTTGTTTTGATATCATTGATATCCAAATTCAAAAACTTAAATCATAAACTCATAATCATTTCTAGCTAAATACACATTTTTTTATATATAGAAATTAACTTAGTTAGCCAACAAAACTCAAAATTATTAGGGTGAGAAAAAATATCGAAGGCCAAAGTTTCATATAACAACTAGTATGAACCCCGCGCGATGCGCAGGACAAAATTACTTCATTTTATTATTATATAAATTGTGAATGCTATCCTTTAGAAATTAAAGGTATTTATTCAAATTATATAAAAATAATATAAAATACATACTTATTTTCTACTGCATATATTAAATAATGTGATATAAAATAAAGGCTTAAGTGCAATTTTGGTCCCCTAACTTTCGCAAAGGTCTCAATTTGGTCCCCTAACTTTTTTTGTTGCAATTTTGGTCTCCTAACTTTCACAAAGGTCTCAATTTGGTCCCCTAACTTT